>JANHZU010003238.1:53491-66618 GCA_032468055.1 Acrochordus granulatus
TACAGGAAATCAACCCTGATTCTTCACTGGAATGACAGATACTGAAGCTGAATCTCTCATACTTTGGCCACCTAATGCGAAGGGAAGACTCATTGGAATGAGTTGGTCTTCATTGGAAAATACCCTGATGCTGGGAAAGACTGAAGGCAAAAGGAGAAGGGGATGGCAAAGAATGAGATGGTTAGATAGCATTGTAGACATGATGGGCGTGGGTTTGGGCAGACTCTAGGAGGCAGTACAGGACACAGTAGCCTGGAGTGTTGTGGTCCATGGGGTCATGAAGAGTCAGGCACAACTGAGTAACTGAACAACAGCAACAGTTACAGAACAAGTGGGGGGAAAGTACTATTTTAATTCCAAGATAGTTAAGGGCAGCTTCAGCCTGTCTCCCTCACAGAGAGATCCAACAAAAGCAGCATCATAAAGCCAGGCAAATAACAACAAATATTGCCATGGCATGCTTGTGCTATAGTTAGGTCCAACTGCAGACACATACTGTTTGAATCTGTTTTTTGGCCAAGAATGTTTCTTGAAGAAAGCAAGCCTAATTAAATTATTGGTAAAGACAAAAAAGCTTCACTGGGCAAAGCTTTAAGTGAAACAAGGAAAATACCACCTCAGGTTTTGCTATAAGTAAGGAGGATTGGTGCTCAAAGAAATTCAGCAGGCTGCCAATATCTGCCCCCCAATTCCATAAGAAAATGTGTTGGCCTTTTGTGCTCCACCATTCCTGGCTGGCGGGTCAGTCTCTCTCGCCTTGTAGATTTTCTTACAAAGCTGGAAATCGCTTCCCTTCCTGAAAGTACCGGCTGCTCCGGAGCCCCCAATTAGCAAAGGCTAAACCCATTAACGGCTCTCTGGTTTCGGCCAGGTGGCCCTCATCACAGCTGGGCGAGGTCTGGAGCCGGAATCCCATCCGCCGCCGGGACCTCCCAGCGAACCCCCATCAATAATCCGTGCAACCCCGCTTCAATGGCTTCTCGCCCTCCCTTCCTTCCCTCGGCTCTGTCGGGTAAGAAGAGGTGCCTGACCAAAGGAGGGCGGCGGCGGCGGCGGGGGGAGGACGGTGGCGGCGGCGACAATCTCCGCGGAAGAGCTGCGATCGAGAGGAAGGCACCGCTCGGAGAGTGAAACCCTCCCTTTCCATTCCGAGCCTCGAAGGGTAGGAATAAAAACTTAAACATTTGCATTTAATCAAATACTGTCTTGTCAGAAGGGAAGGCTGTGTTGAACAAAGTTGCTTTATTCGAAGACAGGCCATGAGTTGTGTTAGTTCAGGAATATGCATCAGGACACAGTGGTTGGATGT
Source organism: Acrochordus granulatus (assembly GCA_032468055.1). Classification (NCBI taxonomy): domain Eukaryota; kingdom Metazoa; phylum Chordata; class Lepidosauria; order Squamata; family Acrochordidae; genus Acrochordus; species Acrochordus granulatus. The sequence continues at coordinate 54,801 of JANHZU010003238.1, forward strand.
ACACAGAGTATGCAAACCATTAAATATGATTTGTTCAATGCGGCATGGTGACCTGGTTTATGCAAATCAAACCATGACTTACAAACTAAATAAAGAGTTTGTGCACCAGGTAAAAACAGGATGATCCCACAGCTTAACACAAAGTAAGAGTGCCTTGAAAAAATCAAGGGTTAAGGTTGGGATTTTTTTGCTGGATAAGACACTCTCTTCTGCTGAATAAGGAAAGGATGCCTTTCCTGTCCCTGAAAAAGAGGACAAGTTATTGTTTTGCGCAAGGCAAATAGTGGCTAATAAGTGAAGCGTTCACCCTTGTAGTGAATAGGAAACCCAACGTGTACTGAGCAGTTTTGTTTTGCTTTTGCTTCTCATCCAAGGTGGTGTAAACGAGTTTTTATTCTTGCAACAATCCTGGGAAGGAGGCAGGTAGGCTGGCTGTTGCTTTTTATAGCTGAAAATGTGTGTCGGCCAGGAAAGTCTGCTTAGGAAAAGTTTCTGCCCAATGTGGAAGGAAACGATACGAACCTGTAGCCTTTCGGATATTGCTGAACTGCAAATCCCAGAGATGCCAGGAATGTTCAGCGACAGCTTGTGGAAGGCGACAGGCTGTCCAGCCTTCAACTGAAGATCAAAAGGGGAACTGAAGAACTGAAAACATTATTTCTGTATCAACACAGAGAGGTGGTTTTTTAGGAAGAGAGCAGCAAGTAGAGAGGCACAACGGACCTCGAGACCAGAATGAAGTTTAACAATGGATGAAACTTCGCCCGGAAGATGAACTTTCCGGCGCGCGCCCGGCTGATCCCGGTGACTTGCTCAGACTTCCCCACAATGGGACACTACAGAGCCATCGCTCGGAGTATCAGGAGTTACTCTGAAATCTCAGTAGCCAATCAGAACGAGCGAGCTAAAGGAGGCTAGAAACTTGGGAGTTGAGTTATTGGTGGAGATTAACTCTCTTTACCATAAAAACGGAGGAGCAAAGCCTGATTTTAGCGTGGCAAGTTGACTTAACTCAGCCACATCATCAAGACCAATTGGCCTTGAGACAGAAGCAATATGGGGGACAGGGTCAAGTTAACATTTGAAATACTGTACCTGTACATATGCAACAACTGAGAAGGAAGAGTCCATCTCTTACTGATGATGTTTGAGCACTCATTGGATGTACAATTCATGTTAAACTCATATGTGATGCATTTGTGGATCCAGCACATTGAGGATTAACTGGTTAAATAATTATAGTTTGGTGCCATCTGCTAGAGTGTTCAGTCAAGTCCAGCTACATATGATCTGATGTCATTCTAATTCTTCCCAGGCAAGTCTGCAGATAATGTGTGTGTTGATTATACTGGCTATGTAGCACCTGCTGCTAAGTCCAAAACCGCTTTAGAATCCCTGCTTTAAATTTCCCTCCTCTTACTATACTTTCTTGAAGTTTCTACAGCCCTATTGTGGCTTTTAGTTGAACACAAATCTGGAAACTTATTTCATCTCTCACATTAAGCCATAATGTGATTGAGGCTTGGTTTACTGAGTTTCATTAACCCAACCATAGTGAGCAGAAGCAAAAAAGAATCTTTCCAAAGTTGCTGCTATCCAGTGTAGGTAGGTAGGAAGGCTGGGATTGCATAAAACAACCAAGTCAGATAAATCCTGGAGGTGCATTTGAACTATGGTACAAATGAAATAAGGACCTCACTTTTATTAGGCTTATTGTAATTTAGCATATTATGCTAAATCAACTTGTGTGGTTAATTTGAGTTCCTCATAAATCTACAGAATGAATTAACATGGTATGATTTTAAGAGTTTAAGCCTTTAGTGCATCTACACTCTCCAGAGCAATCAGATGATAGAGTGATTCACTTGGATTCATACAACAGACCAAGCCAAATGCTGTCATAGCAAGTGTGCTCTATGAACTCAGATAATTGTAGTTCGTTCATTAAATTGTGGTACAGCACACCACAGCCAATAGTAGGTGACAGTGAGAACTGTCAGCTGTTGTCAGTATCCAAAACTGGAATCCAACATTCAGACTCCCATCATTCTATACATGTATTTATTTACTTACAATTCTTATACCCCTCCACATTCCAGAGTGTCTCTTGGCAGTTTACAAAAACAACAAAATCAAAACATTAAAGAGATGAAGGTGGGAGGGAAGAGAACTCAATCAATATTAACAGAGGGGAATAGTCTCTGCCTTCCTCAAGTAAAATGAATCCCTTCTGCTTCTGGAGTTGTCCCATCTCTTCAGCAGAGTGCCTGCCTGGGTCAGGAAACATGTTTGGCTCTCTCCAACTGAGCTGAAGAGACTATCTCAGGTTTATCTGCAGAATCCCCACTAAGTGTTAGCCTTGTCTTGGTGGAAAGCTGATCAATTGTCACATGGCTTCTTGGTCAATTTCTCTGCTAGGAAAGCAGAGTTGGAGAAGCAGGCAAGGCTCAGCTTTTACAGTCCATCCTCCAACTGTCTTAAAATTACTTACTCTGCAGTGCATTAGAGATTTTTTTAAAAAAATAAGCCTACCTTTGTGGCTGTTTATCAATTTACTTGGAAGCAAAATCTTCTTGATTTCAGTGCAGCATGCCTAAGGTTTTCATCTCAGCCCAGAGAAATCAATATTAAAACTTTAAAAAAAACTTGGTGGCTACAGCATAAAACACATTGACAAATTCCAAGAGCCTCCTGTGCAATTCCAATAAGAAGCAGGATACAAGGCTGCTGTCTTAGAAAACAGAAAGCATGTCTTAGGCAAACCAATCTAAGGAATCTGGCACCTGAAAGAAGAGGGCTCTAATTTCAAGAGGAAAGTTGGTCACCCAAAAATTTACAAATGCTGTTTTATCACAAGCATTTTGGCTAGAGAACATAGTCCCTTCCTCTAATTTTGTTTGGTCTCAATAAATCAGGAGTAAGCACCTTCTGCAGAAAACCCATATTAGCATTACAGTAGGACTTGATTTTGGAAGAGGCATTCAGGGATTTTAAAGGGTGGGAAAAAATCTCTAATTCCTATCCAGTTATGGTCCTACCTCTAAGAGTGATTTTTTTTCATTCCAGAAACTATCTGCAAATGGATGCAGTCCAAGATGGGCTCCTCCAAATTCTCTTGGGACAAGAGATGACAATCTTATTTATCAAAGGAAGAGAAAGAGAATCAGAGCAGGATTTCTGAAAAACAGATTCTATCCACAAAAGAATCCAGTATGTGTTCTTTAAATGGACTGCTTGTTTCAGAACTGACCCATCTCAGCCCTCTCCCAGTCAACAAAACAGACAGAATTTCAGCTAAAGAGTTGAACCTGGATTCCATCCAGCCACTGAAGTTTCCTTCCAAGTAACTTTGCAGAGAGTAAGGTGCAAGTGTGTCCAGAGGCTATATAAACATGTGTTAGATGGCCCACTTAGCTGAAGACATATTGAATTTCATGGTCCATGCTATGTAGACCTACTAGTGTGATACAGTGTCTTGTTTCTGGGACTAGAAACAAAAAAAGCCTACATTCTAGTCCACTCCTGGCTGGAAAAGCTTGGAGGGGGGTTGGAACCAGACACTCTCTCAGTTCAACCTACCTCACCTGGTTGTTGTGGTGGGGAAAACTAGTTTTAGTATTGTGCTGAGATCCAAATGCATGCTAAACAATATTAATACTCGACATGATTGATTGGCTTTTTTTCGAATGAATTAACAGATCTTGAGTTGTGGTTTCCGCTTGAATATTTGTTATGCTCAAATCTCAGCTTACAGATAGTTGAGGTTTTAGAAAATCATTTTGTGGGGAGGGCAAATTATTTCATTTCTATAGCTGCCCATCTCAAGCAGTAATTCTGGGTGGCTTACATCAAGCGCCACATTAGCAAGGCATTTAGGGATCTTTCAAGAATGAGCACATTGAGGATAATTATCCATTAAAAGATATTTCAGGATCATAAATAAATGATTTCATACATTTCATTCAGGATGGTAAAATTACTCAGGAAAAAGTTTTGCTTCAATTTTACATAATATTTGATATCCTGTCTTTCTAATGCATATTTTGAGTTTTCTCCGTGGGATCCACTTACTGGAATATTGAGCAAAAGAAGCACAAAGACAATTGAAGAATAATGCATTAAGTTAGGAATCAGTGAAAAGAAGGCAGACTTTATCTGCCCCTTCCTTTTCTTAAGTGGACTTGGCTAGGCTAGAGGTTTTTTCATCTTCCTCAGATGAAAGCTGTATGATTCCTTTAAGGAGCTGACTCATTACAGTCAGTGCAACTCTTAAAGCAGTTTTATTTCAAGCTGAAAAAAAGGATTGCGTAGGACAGTGTTTCTCCATCTCAGTAACTGTAAGATGTGTGGACTTCAACTCCCAGAATTCACCAGCTGAGATTTGTCGTTGAAATTGCTGAGATTGAGAAAAACGAATTTCAGGGGAAACGTAAAGGGACGATCCTTGCGGCAAGTCCAGAGCCCTTCGAAGCCCTGCACGGTCCCATTGACTTCACTAGCAACTCTGAGACGCTGAACGAAGAGAGAAGGAAGCCGCGACTCTCCCCAGAGCGCAAGCTGGATGACTTTTCTGCCGGGTCTAGAGCTCGCTTGATTCGGAAACGAACAGCAGCTGGACCTGCCCGGGTTTCGCGGGCTATGCAGGCCCTCCAGGGGCTCTGATCCTTCGAAGGTCCTGTTCCTTCAAAGTCAAAAGCCCGCGATTCTCCCGTAGTAGGATTTCCTGCTGGCGCCTCGTCGGAAGCCGCCCTGCCTTTGCTCTGGGCTAAACGGAGCGCCTCCTTCCAGGAGCGGTTGCGGCGCCAGCTCCGCACCTCGAGCCCCGGCCCCTTCCAGGACCCGCCTGGTTTCTCCCCCGAAGTGCCTCTCTTCCGCCTCCGCCGCCACGTTGGCACCGTCCGTCAGAAGGGCCCAACGCGTGCGACGCCTCCCCCGCGCCCAGCTGCAAAAAAGTGTCAGTGATGCCAGCCGCGCAAAAGCTGCTGAACCCCGCCTTTCCCACCAGTGTGGGGGCTGATTTGTTTTTGCAATGAAATTCCTTACTCGGGAAACGCTCCGTTTACTAGTTTTACAAAAGCCGCCTACGAAGTTTACGCGGTTTAATGCTAGTGACCGCTATTTTCAGTTCCCTGCGACGGAGTAAATCGCATTTAATGTTGTGACGTTTCCAAGAAACGGGGTGGGAGTCGAGTGTATCGAAATACTTTTTCGAGAGAAAACTTCACTAAAATGACTTCTTTCAGTTTTATTTCCAAGACTGAGTATTTCGAATACTACTACAGATCGGTATGACAGAAAGACAATAGACGGAACTGGAAGGAAGTTTGAAACTGTTTCTTTGAGATTCTTTAAATAGTTGAGGTTCCTCCCCAATTCAAGCTGCTTTGAAAAAGTAGGAGTTATATATTTTCTGGAGCAGTCTTATGCCTTTATCTTGCAGGAAAAGCCCTTAACAACCTAAAGATAGATTAATAGGTAAAGATTTCCCCTTTCAGTCTTATCTGACACTAGAGATGGGTGCTCATCCCCAATTCCTAGCCAAAGAGCCAGTGTTGACCAAAGACTCTTCCGTGGTCATGTGGCCAGCATGATTATACACCAAGATGCAAGGACACTGTTATCTTCCCACAAATTTAGGTGGTATCTGTATATCTACTTGCATTTTGCACACTTTCAAACTGCTAGGTTGGTAGGAGCTAGGGCAAATAATACAAGCTCACTCCCCAGAGACTGGGTCTCTGGACTCGGGCTGCCGATCTTCTGACCACTATCCTATCTACTCCAGGAAATTTTATTTTTAGTCAATTAATATAACATGGTGCCACTGATGTTTGGAAGAGTTCTAATTCTGAAGTGTTTCAGTTTCTTCCATAGAAATCAATAACTTCCATAGAAATCAATAACATAGCCAAGGTGTACCTTGAAGACTGACAAGTGAATTCAAATTAAATTGGACAGGATATAGTTGTAATAACCTAAAATAAACATACAGTAAGGTAATCATGTCCAAAACTTCATTGCCTGGTTCCTGAATGATTATTAATAATCAATTACTTTTCAAGATATACTGGTATTTTTCTATAAAAGTTTGCTGCCAGTGGAGCAAATAACTGTCTGGTCTGCTAAAGTCCTCCCAGTCTCTTATAGCATAAGAAAAATGCCCAAAGCTCTTGCATTTAACGGCTGCATCTTAGCCATCAACATACATATGTAGATGTCCCATTAGTTCTAATGGGATTGTGCAAACATGCTTAGTTGGCTTCAAGCTGATTTAAACCAGATGGATTGGGAGGATATAACTGCGGGAGTTAATGGGATATGCATCTGCAAAGATAAACTGTCATAATTTTCAAACAATTTTATGGAAAATAAAGCTGCCCTGTGAATGATGAGACTTGCTCCCTGTCGTAAGCGCATCTTTGATTTGAATCTCCATCCAATGCATATATCTTGAAAGTCAGGGTCTTCCAAGTAATATGCTTAGGTTTTTATTTTTGGTCTGTAAAAACTGTTCTCTATGAAGGTATTACTCTTGTCTGACTACAAAGCTTTTGAATGGCCTTTTGTGAGTCATCAAATCAATCAGCTCAGGTTGTAGACTAAAAGGATCCATTCAACTCCTACCTTACAGAGAAGATTAGTGTTTTCTTAATATGATTTCAGCTGGTGACATCAAAAATCCTAGCAAGCTTCTTGAATCCAACCCAAATGAAAAGTTTATGCTACAGTTCTTACACACCAGAGCTAGTCCAGATCACAATCTTCCAGTTTACCTCTTCAGCTGAGATACATGGAACTATACAATTAAAAGTGATGTAGACTGTCAATAAAACATTACTGAAGTAGTTAGGCCCAGACCAAATTCATGCCAATTAATAGGTTGGCAGCCCAGTTCAAGACCCAGGTGTTGCGTAATGGGGTAAACTCCAGTTATTCATCCCAACTCCTGCCAACCTAGCAGTTTGAAAGCACCCAAAACACAAGAAGATTAATAGGTAAAGTTTTCCCTTGCCAGTCGTCAATTCTATGGTCATTCTCACCAAAGGAGGTGCATATTTATCTACTTGTGTTTTTACATGCTTTCAAACTGCAAGTTGGCTTGGAGCTAGGCAGTTAATGGGAGCTCTCCGTGTAACATGGCAACTCTTGGGTCTCAAACTTGAGCTGACAATCTTCCGGCTGACAAGTCAGTGTTTTAGGTAGATAAATAGGAACCTAGGTACTGCCTAAAAAGGTGGGAAGTAACAGCATTCCATTCACCTTAGTGTATAGTTATGCCAGCCACATGACCATGGAAGTGTCTTTGGACAATGCTGGCAGTTCAGCAATGAAACAGAGATGAACACCCCCCCAGTTGGACACAACTGAAAGGGGAAACCTTTACCTTTATGCTAGGACTCAGTGGATTTTATAATGCAAGTCCTGTCTGTAGTATTTGCCCAGAGGGAAAAACTGCATTGCATTTAAGAATGCTCTCTTATGAGATAAGAAATGACAACAGGGAATACCTTCAAACACCTACTAAGCAGTCATGTCAGAAAGGCTGGCATGTAGTCCTAAATGTAATTTTCTCCTGTAATACATACTCATTTAAATACACTTTTATTGATTTAAGATTCATAACCCTCGAGAAGATGTTTCCCAGACTTATTTTAATTTTTTTCTTCCAGGAATAAACAAAGGGAGAGTCAGACCAAAGTTGCACATAATTGCAAGTTTACTTAATCTATATTTTTTCTTTCAAGCTGACAACTTTTCAAATGGACATGTTACTAAAGATAAATCCCTATTGACTTCTGCCTTTCTCTAAATGGAAGCAATTCTGAATTAGAGGCTAGAGAGCATTTAGCCTTTTTTGTGAAATATGTGTTTCCAAAAAGAGTTTTAGGCCTCAGTGAAACCCAAGTTGTTAACAGCAAGAGGAAAGGACTAGTACAACTTGAGCACAGCCAAATTAGGAATATGCCTCACATCCCGTTACTTTCAGATGGGCTTTTAACTTATAAATCCCATTTAAATCAAAAGGACATGACTTTTCCAGTATGAATACAGAACAATGTGGTATCATGCAAATCAGAAGAATATACTTCCAATGAAACAAGAGCCCAACCTAGATATTCAGCAGGAAGACTCGCAAATTTCAGTGGGACTTGTCTGCATATGGCCAGAAAGTAAGGAGCCCTGAGGAGCAATTCTTAGTACTTTAGCCTGGGAGGATAGACTTCTTTAAGTCTATCAGTCTTTTCCAACAGAAGATCGCAAAAAAATTGCAAAAAAGCTTTATCAAAAGGCAACTGGAGTTTTATTTTGCAATTTGCTTTTTTACAATTTTTTTTGCAATTATCATGATCTGGATTACTGAGAATCTCCATTAGAAGACTTCTGAAGAACAGGAGGGTTTATGTACATAACATGCTTAACTGAGAAGCTGCATTTCCATATGTTAAACTCAAAATTTCAGCATTCACTAGGAGTGGAGGTGTTTAGCATATTGTGAGAAGTAAGCATCTTTGTTTAGCCGTAACTCAACCTTTATTGTACAAATCCAGGAAATGGATGGATTCAGTCATCAGTTAAGCAGGCTACATAAATGCAGACACAAGAAAGAATCCCCAGGAGTCGGGTTCCAGCTTCCTATATACCGCTATATGCACAAACCAGTTCTGTAGCTATAGGTATCCTGATTTTAAACACATGGATTGAAAACTAAATCTCTGTTGAAAGATTATCAGTGTGTAATCCCAAACAAATTGATGAAGAGGCTAATACTCGATAAATCAGTGCCTACCAGTTGTTATAGAATGGCAGTCCAATCATCCCAATGATTCTATCACTGGGGTGTTTTTCTAGACTAAAATGTCACCATTCAGGAACAAAAAAGAAGGGGATCAAAGATGTATTTTTTCAAAAACTAGTACTTCTGCTTACATGTTCACTTTGGCTGATTCCCCAACACAAGAGATTGGATTAAACTGAGCTGTGAATTATTTAGCGTATTGTTGCTTAAGCCTGCTGTGCATCATGTTCAGTCATAATACGGTTTGTTCTGTTGGCCAAAGAAGGTCACATGGTGTAGTAATTGTGTGTTATCACTCTGGGATCAGGGTTAAGTTTTGTGTAAGAACTCAGCCATAAATCATACAACAGAAGTAAATTCCATTTAAGGGGCTTTTTCCTGAGCAAATGTGGATATAGGATTGAAGCCCAAGCACAGAATCTTATGGACATGTTTAGGCAGAAGCAAATATTGTAGAACATGGTGTATGTTCTATATAAGTGAATGTACACATACATATAGATTATGATGTAGAACACAGAGATGTCAACCTCTGTATGCCTTATGTTGCCACCAATCCCAGCTTGTAAGAGAGATGCAAGGATTTGTTTCAGTAACACTGAAATTACATTCAATATGGGAAATGCCTCCATGTTTCAGCAACTATGCAGGCTAGGGAATGATTGTTTCAAACATTATTTCCTTTTTTCAAATCTGTTATCGGGAATTCCAACTTCTACTGAAGTTTAACATATTTATTTTCTTCCATCCCACTTCTATCTTTGCTACTCTTTCCCACCAGTAGTGCTTATATGGTAGATGATAAAGATTTAGGAAGTGGAAGGAATGGAATTCTACTTTATATTGTTACACTTCCTTTGTTCATTTTTATACACATACAGATATCCGATTCTGCTGAAAGCACAAGGAATCAGATGGGAAACTACCTGTTGCTTGACCAATAACAACTATCCTCAGCTACGAAGAAAGTTGAATTTATTTTATGGTGCTCATAATCCTGATCTTGAGGCACCCACTGATGAACTCCAACTGATCACAGAGTACAACGTCTTCCTATCTGTTCCATCCCTGGTCTGAAGCAAGATGACAAATGGACAATTAAGATTACTCGAGCCAAGAAAGCAAATTGAGTCATTTGGATCAGGAACATGTGGCCTTCTAGGTATTGCTGGATTACCGCACCTATTGTTCTTAAACCACAGCTGCTGGAAGATCATAAATTCCTCTCCCTATATTAGACAAGTTCAATGAAAATAAACTGAACTGTAATTAATAATGGACAGTTCAATGAGAGGAATTTGTCAATTCATCATTTATCATAATGGTTCTTTTAACTGTCCATTTTAGAATGGAAGCGTCCATGCTGAATGGCAACATATCTTTTAATACTAAATGGGGATAAATCACAGAATGGCTACTTCAATCTCATTTTGAACTGCAGTTGGAGGTGGATTATTAAACTTTGGCCCCTTAGTCAAAACTAAATTTTGCACTTTCTTTTTTCTCTTTTGAGAAAATTGTTCTAAATCCTTCATGTATCAGGATTCTCAGGAATAACTGTGATCTACCATCATTTCCTGCAAATAGAAGGGGAAGAAATAGAAGCAGTGACATGTTATTTTCCTGGGCTCCAAGATCACAGCAGATAGTGACTGCAGCCATGAAATTAAAAGATGCTTGCTCCTTGGGTGGAAAGCTCTAGCAACCCGAGAGAGCATATTAAAAAGCAGACACATCGCCTTGCCAACAAAGGTCTGTATAGTCAAAGCTATGGTTTTCCCAATAGTAATTTATGGCTGTGAGAAGGAAAGCTGAGCTCTGAAGAATTGATGAGTTCAAGACTCCCTTGGAGTGCAAGATCAAACCAGTCAATCCAAAAGGAAAGCAATCCTGACTGTTCAATGGAAAGACAGATACTGAAGCTGAAGCTCAAATACTTTGGCCACCTAATACGAAGAAAGGATCCATTGGAAAAGACTGTGATGCTAGGAAAGATTGAAAGAAAACGGAGAAGGGGACGCCAGAAGATGAAATGGTTAGATAGCATCATCAGCACAGTGGGTGTGGATTTGGGCAAGCTCTGGGAGACAATGGAGGACAGGAAGGCCTAGTATGTTGTGGTCCATGTAGTCGTTGAGAGTCGGACACGACTGAGCAACGGAACACCTATACCTCAGTAACAGTGTGGCAGCAGCAGATTGTGTGAAATGTAGTGTGGCAGCTACAAAAATTAATTTATATACTGTATACATGTGACATGATAAAACAGATTGATACTAAGCTGCTTAATAAAACAATTCTATGATCTTGTTCTATACATGGTATAAATCATTTCTAAGCAGCACAGCTGGAATTTCAAAAGAACATTATGATCCAAGACAATATTTAGACAAATTACAGTGGTACATTATAATTCTTACAAGTGTGACAGGAAAAGATTTTAGTTTAAAAGAAAAATCAACGGTTTGAATTCCAGATTAAGTCCCCTGAATATTAATAGTTATTAGTCTATAGATTCATGGGTTCCTGGGATCCTTGATTTCAGTTTGGTTACTGAAAGCCTCTGTCCCAAGTCAAATTCCTTGCACGTCTAACCATGCTTGGCCAATAAAAGCAAACCATGCTTTGCTTCTGTATTTTCGCTGTTCCACAGCAAGGGTGCAAAAACCACTAGCCCAGGGATTGCTTGTCTTCTGCCAATACTTTTAGTGGCCCTGGCACATAAAGGCTAAAATATATCATTTGTGTGTGTGTGTAATTTTTGGGGTCTGTGGAAAATTTATGGAGCAAAATTGGTGCCTTGAATCTTGCAGATATTTTAGGAGCCTATTTTACCCCTTAACATTTCTGAGACTCTTTCCCATAATCGGCTCTTAACCTGCTGTTTTGGAATCTCCAACATGCCATGCAAAGCCTAGTGCAGCCTTTAAACAAATAAATTATACATTCCCTTCTCTATCAAAAAGGCTGCATCCTATGCATATTATATATTAGGCAACTGCTTTTCCTAAGAATATATAA
>JANHZU010003238.1:66718-82020 GCA_032468055.1 Acrochordus granulatus
GCTTTTCCTAAGAATATATAACTAAAAATATTATATTCCATATTGCCCATCTTTCATTAATCTATCAGAGAGATCAACTTATTTCCAGTGACTTGCAAAATCCATTCACAAACTTTCTTTTGTAATACTCAGTTTGGTCTCTAATATCTGTTACAACTATTGGTAAAAGTGGAAATAAAATTAGAATAGCAAGTTATATACAGATTGCCTAGTGCATTTATGATATTCTACTTATTCTGTGGTCCTTTTTATTATAGCCATAGGTAGCAATATCAGTGTGCACCTACCCTTTTCTTATTATAAAATATATTTTATTGTACATATATCTATCTGTCCCTTAATTTTTTCCTGTTTTAGCATGAAAGATTCAAAGATTTTTTTTCTTCCCTAACCTGGATCCAGCTAAATATTATCATCTTCACCAATGCAAAAAAAAGTCTGTGTTACCACATAGCAATTATACTGCTAATGAAAGAAGTTAAACTTTATCTGGCGCTTTTTATTTCTCTTAATAGTGATTATTTATTGTTATTGCTGTCCCCCTGCAGTATGCGTCGGCCATGAGCCACCATTTGTTTTTATATTTACAGACCCAGGAGACCTCAATCTGTAATGAATCTGCTAACCTTTAAGATGTAACAAAACTCTTAATATTCTTCTCAAATTCAGTTGCCTCACTAAGTTGGATGCTATTAGTGAAATAGTGGGAGATAAATTAAAAAGCAGAAAAATAGTTTTGTCTTATAATTCTCCTATTCCTCAGATCCAATCTCTTCCTAAATATAGAATGTCATTGTCTGCAATGCTCTGTTTCTTTGCTTTTCAGATAAATGTGCAAAAGGAGCAAAATACTTGGAAGAGAAGGAACTTTGTGCTATGTGCTTTATTACCAACTAAATTTCAAATAATTGGGATTGGAATTGTGTTTCTATCTTAATTTCCAGTTTCATTCTGATTTTCTTGAAGGACCCAGAAATGGAGACCATGAATTACTTATGGAAGGGAACTGCCTTTTTTGGCTTTGACTATTTTGAAATTAATTTTTCCCTATTAAAAATGTATTTAAGTAATAGATGTGAACGTCCCTGGACCTTTGACCAAACAGCAATATAATTATGTAGACGTCTTTCCAAATATACCAAAGTAGGTGGAACCCAATCCTACACATTTAGAAATAAATTTAATGGAGTTCCATTGGATACCAGACTGATCAGTCACTTAACCTGTGACAGACCCTTCCTCTGTGGCTGATAAAATGAAGGGCAAGGGACCCAGCCATTAAGCTGCATGGAAGCCATCCCTGAGTGTTGACCTCCATAAAATTACTCTGCATTTTTACCCATCGGTTTTCTACCTTTCTTTCCTGCAAGACTATCAAGAGGCACGTCAAAAGACCAGGCTGCCCAGAAATTGGGTGATGATTGGAGCAGGTTGAATGATTCACCTCCAAATTGCACTGGGTGGGATTATTTGCTGCTTATCATCAAGCCATTTATTTTACTGAAGAAATTAAATGTGGAGCCTGGTATGAGACCCCTTGCTTTTTAATAAATAGAAGGGAAAGTTTAGAATCCTGCAAAGGGAGGGGGCTGCCTTCCTATCTTACGACTTCGGATTTCTTAGTTCAGAAAAAGAAGTTCGGAACAAACTTCGTCTACCCTTATCTTTCTTCGAAGTACTAATTACACGTCTGGAGGTTGAGTCACGGCAACCGAGCTTCTGTTCTTTTTGGCTCCAGCCAAAAGGAAAGTAAGTCCAGTCGCCATGGCAGCCTCCGGGCCATTCTACCCCGATGACCGAGGATCTCCGTCGACCTGCTAACCGCACGCCATCCTGCGGGGAACGCGGAGCGGCCCGTCGGCCTGGAGATTGGGGGAGAAGGTGAAGCGATGCTCAGGTGGGACAGGAAGGATCGGCAACTCAGCCGCCAGAGCGTTCGGGCAACTTGACTACTTTCATCAGGAACGAAAATACCCGTTAAATGTAAGAAACTCTTTATTTACAATCTACTGTCCTCCAACTCTCTCCAAGTCTGTGCTCTCCCCGGCGCCATCTTTCGCGGCCAGAGGATAGGAAGCAGTCATCCGCCGCGGGCAGAGCCGCTACGGGCCAGGGAGCCAGGGAGGCTCGAGGGCCGCGCGAGCGGCTTTTCCCTCGGCCTTCCCGAGCCCCTCGAGGCCGCGATCTTCGCGCCCCGCTCGCCTCCCCGCCTACCTGAGCGGACCCGATCCGGGGCGCTGTCTGGGGACCTGCAGGATCGCCCTCCTGGCCGCCCCGTATCTTTTGAGGAGGGGGCCCGCCGCTCCACAGCAGAGGCAGGGCCTCGGTCCCTCGGCAGCTGGATCCACCCGCTGCTCAGAGTCAGTTCCCGCGGCGCCCATTCCCGGGCCTCCTCCCATGCCAGAGTGAGTATCCCGTCTCCGGAGGCCTCCGTGAGGCTGAGCCCCCGGGGCTGGGGCTCTTGGCAGCTTCCCAGCTTGGCTGAGGGGGGCCCATCACGGAGAGTCCCGCAGGCAAAACGAGGACTCGGGGCACCGCAGAGGCTCTCGGCCTTGCTCCAGGCCTGGCGGGGGGGGAGGCGGCGGCGGCGGCTCGGAGAGAGCTGCGGTCTCCAAGGCCGCGGGGGGGACCAGCTCCGAGCCGAGCCGCTGCGCGGCCTGATCGAGGACGGCTCCCGACTCGGTCCGTTCCGCGTCGCTGCCGAGCTCCAGATCCAGGGATTCTGCCTCGCTGCTGTCGCTCTCGCCCTCCGAGCGGCTGGGGCTGCGCTCGAGCTCCCCTTCGCCCAGCGGCCCGGGCCCCAGGCCCGCTCCCGCCGCGGCCGCCTTCTCCGCCGGCTCCTTCTCTTTGTCCTTCTGCGCCTGAGCCTCTTTGGAGTGCCTCCACTTCATGCGCCGGTTCTGGAACCAGACCTTCACCTGCAGGCAGATGCAGAACGGAAGAGGGGCTCGAAATTAACCGGGGCTCCTCCGCTTTGTAGCGGTTCCCCTCCTCGGCCTGCGGGAACGCACCGTTTCAAAGAGTGGGTGAAATATTCTAGCCCTCGTGGATATGGGAATAAATGCATAAGGCTGTAATAACTGTTTGAAGCTTATGTTTCAGAAGCATCAGGCCCGTGTGAGGTTAGTTCTCATCTTTAAAAATGAAATTTAGGGTCGTTTTCTCGAACTGTTGCTGTGCCATAGGAGGGTAGTGAGAGCAGGCTTTATATCCCCTCCGAGAGGGAGGGTGCTGCTTAGGAGTGGGAGGCGGAGGAAGAGGGCACTGTTGATGCTTTTGGTAGGTAGAGAAGCGGTCACAGTGATTTGGCCACCACGTGGGGAGCCTTACTTTAAGTTTGACATAGCCGTTGAGGCACCAGGCTGGAACAAGGGCACCTGAGTTCCCGCCTTAGACATGAGCCACCTGGTGGATCTTGGGCCAGCCCCTCTTTCTCAGCCTAGAAAGGAGGCAGTGGCAGACCACTTCTCCCAACCTTGACAAAAAAACTGCAGAGACTTCCCAGAAGTCAAAACTGTCTGAAAACATGACAACGACAATGGCCCCAAGTGTTTGTGCTAACGCCACCCATTCCTCTGCCTCTTTCGTTCTGGACAAAATTTGGAGGGCAGGCCTGCTTTGCTGGGTCCTCTTAGTTAGGCCCCACAGAAGGAGGTGGGTTCCAGAGTTTAATTCAGGATTTAAAGGTGGGCATAAATCTCCCTTTTTCATGCAAAGTAATAAAAGGAATCGCTGAACCCAAATCTGATGCGCTTCACTCTTTCCTTGAAATTTCCATCTATCTGGTCAGTGACATGAATGGAGGAAAAAAAACAGGCAGGGGAAAAGAAAAGGAAAATGCTCTGGATTTTCTAAGAAAAAAGTGTGTGTGTGTCAAAGTGAAATTGCAGACCGGAGACTCCTGAAATATCTGCAAGTAAAGTCATTGGCTCAGATTTTCACTTTCTAAAAAAACTGAGTTGCTAAAAACTTTCAGAGAAGAGAGAAAGAAGAATCGGATCTTTCTTGTTCACCTGCTACTTCTCTATTTAGTATATTTTTTAAAATTTTACTTCGCATTTTAAATGTTAAGATTACAAAGTCTGTCAATTTGCCTACGTCTCTTTTCATCCCTTTTGTGTTTCTTCTGGGTGGTCTACAGGTGATTGAAGCTGGAGTGTTAATCAAGAAGCTTGGGCATTTTATTCTGGAATTTAGCAGGGAATCCCTCTCAGTCTATTTTTTCTCCATCGGTTGGGGTCCCTTTCTAGTTCCAACAGGGAAAATCAAGCATATGTAAACTGAAGGCAGGATGGAGTATATTATGTCGATAACAGCTTGTCCCATTATACCTAGACAAATGCAATATCTATACTTAAATCATCTGGAGGTTGAGTCATGGCAATTGGACTTCCTTTCTTTGATTTGAGACATTTTGCTGAAGAAGCTACTTGGATAAGCAGCGAAACGTCTCAAACCAAAGAAAAGAAGTCCAATTGCCATGATTCAGCCTCCAGACAATTGTACCTGGATGACTGAGAATCTTCACCAATATACTGACATCAAACATTTTTTAAAATATCATTCAAACATTTTAAAACAAAATAACAATTATATTGCTTATGAATCTGCTGACCTGTCACTTCCCTTATTACATTTGTATTTTATTATTATTTTATTAATATAAAAAGTTATCCTTGATTATGATTCTAAGAGATGCCATCCTGACCATTGATATGTAGCTTGGTAATTGACATTATCATTGATTCCAAAAGATTAGATTAAAATTGTCAACTTGGTTTTTGAAGGAAGAGGTTAAGACTCTGTCCATTTACTAAAAGGAAATCTCACTGAACTCAATGGAACTTATTTCTCAGAAGACATTTACAGAATTAAAAAAAACAATTCAAGTAAGTTCAGGAAAATTTAAAAAGTGTGTCTTATCCAGACACAGTTCTTTTATAAGATCTCCCCACACACAAATGTGTTTGTGTGTTCAAAGAAGAGGTACTAAAATAAGTAAAAAATATAGAATATTTTCTGCAATTATGTTATTTCATAAAATATTATTCTATTGACAAGAAGGTTTTTCACCTGCACCTCACCTTTTCTTTATAGGAGCCTCCAATATCTACCATCATTGACTTGCCTGGCTGGAGCTGCTGGGAACTGTGGTTCAGCTAGCCATTTCTACAAGCTCATAGGCTCCCCATGTCTGTGATATACTGCAGTTCCTCTGGATGAGAAATCAAGGCTTGTATGGGAAAAATATCTCTTTCTTTTCTCTCAATAAGATAAGTTTTTTGAATCCACATGGCTGCCAGGAGGATAACATTGGCATTTTCCTACAGTTTCTCCATTTTTTCACATTAGAGAAAGCACCTGGAACTTTTCCTTCTCATTGCAAAAGATAGACTCCCCAGTTCATAAAATTTAGATCACACTTACCCAAAAAGGGCATTTGTGAATGTAAAATAAACAAGGAACACTTCTCACCCAAAGGCAATGGAAAATCAAAACTACTGCATGGGGGGGAGGAACATGTGCATTTGACCAATTTCTCCCATATTCTCAGTAGAAGAGAATATACATAGTTCAGGGTTGAACTGTGGATTCATTTCCACAGGATTAGGCTGGAATCAGTGGCGAGCGTCCCTATTTTCATTCCCTCTCAGCCAGTTGTCCCTTGTTCTTGCTGGCATTTCCCGCTAGTGGCCAAAATAAACACTTCAGCTGTAATGACAATCTTGGGCTTAATTTATGATCCTGCTAGATGTGTTATTTATTGCCTTGTCTTACTCTGGATGAAGCCATGTAGAAACAAATTGCTTGTGTTGCACCCAGGTTTCCTGGGGGCAGGAGAGACACAGGTGGGCAGTCAAGTTGTTCTTTTCTGCACTGCAGTCACCTCTCCTACACATAAAACAGTCTCCACTTAAACTACCTACTACAAACAAGATTTACCCAAGTTTAACAGTGTATTCAGTTGACCTATATTTTCAGCACTCCAATATGAAGTGGAGTGAACCATAAAGGAACCAAGTTCCACAACATTCCATCACATACACACCTCCAGACACACAAAATCTAATCAAGATTAAAAGTAATTAGGTTTAACATGTTGGCGAATACAATTGCTTGATTTGTAACTGGTGTGGTTAAAGCTGTTGTGTTAACATAATTCTATCCAGTAAGGGCGCGCAGATGGTTGAAATGACAAATTTAGGAGATAGCATTTTAGCTTCTCTGAATGTGGGCAAATATGGACAAGGACATCAACCAGCTTTATAAATTCCCTATTTTATATCCAGTTTCCTGAATTCCAGCATCAGTTACTGGGTTCATCCAAGAGTCTTAAACAAGTGAGGCAAAATCTCAGGGGCTGCATTAATATAACACACTACACTTGATTAAGTCTGTCTGTCAATCTATGTTTATGGCGTGCTGTTCTGTGCAAATGTGGCCTGATAGTTTAGCTATTGGCTTGGTACATTTGCCAACCTAGCTGAGCTAATGCTATAGCTGTGAACTGTTGTGTGCATCCCACCAGTGGGAGTTATTTTGGAGTAAGCTGAGGAATAATAATAACACTTTCAATAACATATGATCATAGAACTACTATGTAATATAAGTTCCTCTTCAGGAAACATTGGTTTGTCCAGTGGGTAAGAAATCAGGATATCACAAGACACTTGTGTTTGTGTGTGCACATTGCACATGAGAGATAAAGTGGGAGAGTCTATTTGCTGCTTATTACATATAGGGTACGTGGGCTTTTATTTCTTTGTAAAGGGGAGAGAAAGGTTTTCTTTGCTTTAAAAAAATAGCCTGTAAACTTTAACAAATAACAGCCTAAGGAAGAATAAGATTTAGAATAGTCATCCTAGAGGAGACTCAGCTAAATGCTCACTGGAGATTGGGGCTACAGATAAATTTGTCAAATGGGAGATTTTTAAGATAAAAAATGCTTACTTGAGCATCTGTGAGCCCTAACATGGCGGCCAATTGTTTTCTGTCCGGTTTGGTGACATATTTCTGGATTTCAAAGCGTTTCTCCAACCCTTTTCTTTGGAGATTAGAAAAAACTGCCCGGGACCATGAGCGTTTCCGTTTGTAGGTCTGAGGCAGTGTGTCTTTCGTAAGCACGGCATATGGACCTGCAGAGTTGAACAAAAGAAGAGGAAGAGAAAGGCGTTTAAGGGCTGATCATGAGCAGATAAAACACAAATTCCAGCTGCCCCGGCCTGCAGGGAAAGCACATCCAAGGGGGCTGACTTTCTAAGAAACTCTTCAGTCGGAACCAGCTGCTAAGAATAGCTCCATTCCTGTAGTCAGGGACCACTAATCTTGTCTTTAATGGTTGCAAAAGAACCCTGAGCTGCCGCTACTGTGCCTGAAATAACGCCCCTGCAATTCTGTCTTTCTTTGCATCTTCTTATATTCCTGGATTTCTAGCCTATTTAATCCATCTCCAAGAATTCCCAAGAGCTGGTTCACCTTGAAAGTGAGCACCCTATTACCCTCTACAGATATTGCTAGATTTCTTGGCCACGTTAACAATCCGAGGCTTCCATAGCAACAGCCCAGAGAGGATGTCAATTAAATCAAATGCAAAGAAACAGAAACTTTTGTTTGTTCCTTCTTTCCCATCTATGATTAAGGGTGAGTGTCTTTTTGCTTGTCAAAGGGGTTTCTATAACCAGGATCTGTTTGCGTGGAAGTAAGCTCTGCTGAAACAAATAATCTACATAGGACCCAGTGCTGAGGAATCCTAACTGCAAGTGCTGAGCCTTCCATAGGCTTGCTTCAAAATAATACCCATGGTCCTTATTCCAAGAGAAAAAGTGGATAAGAAAACAACCCATGAAAAAATTAATCTACCTTCCCAAATTCCAGCCATGAAAAGTGCCACATTATCTGGGGATGATGGGAAAACTTGAAGGTTACCAGCTTAACTCTCACTTTGTGAGTGGTAGAGAGGGATTGATCCGTGCCCAAGATGAATTTCTATACCTGGAAAAGTGTCTTGAAACTGATGCTGAACGGAATTCCTTGGGGATGTATTTAAGGATCCCAGGATCCCAGAAGTCTCATTAATGGGTTCTAGAGGCGTGAAGAACTGGCCAGACGGAGGCTGTAAGGTGGGGACATGAACCCCGCTTGGGCGGCTGGCGGTTAATAAAGAGGTCAGATCTGTGGGCACAGGAACAAGGAGAGCTCTGTTACAAGGCAATCAGTATGAGCAGGTCCTCAAGCGAACCATAGCAGCCCAACCCCCTCTATGTACTGTGGCCATAGCCTACTGGAAGCAGGCCCTGGTTGCCTGAAGGGAAGTGGAGGATGCTGCAAGGCCTCATTCTAAAGCATGGAGGCCCTCAACAGACCTGAAGCTGACAAATACCTCTATATACTAATGCCACTGCAGGGTTACAGCATCCAAGATGAAAAACAAATGCAGAAACCAAGTCCAATTCCATTCAAGGCAGGCTGAAATCACCCCTCTGGTGACAGGGTAGGCCCAAACCAGGGAAGAACTTCTCCAGCAATCTCTCCAGCTGCTTCTTTTGGCTTTGGATACCACTTGCCAGAGAGGTGCATGGTCTAATTTTCCAGTTATACTTCCCAGTTGTCATAACAATTTGTATTGCAATGGCAAGTAGCTGGTTTAGGTAACCCTCCCCCACTCCAATGATAAGTGGAGGAAAGTGGAAAAACAGGAAAATTTAAGGGGTCAAACCCTGCATTATTTCAGGGAGGGCAGCCAAAGTAAAATATTTCTAAAGCCAAAGACTTCTAAAGCCCAAACTGTTGTTCTTAGTTTTTACAAATGGGAAATAGTCACAATGAAAGTAAAGGGCAATTCATGTTTCTAACATCCTCTAGACTATTCTCCCTTGCTTGATCCAGCACCTTCAACTGAACGGCTAAGAAAAATCTATTTCTAAATTTGCTTGCAAAGGGGCCAACAGATTGATTAACTTGATAGGTAAAAACAACCTCCTGGTCCATGGGAGCTCAGCAACAGATTGGGCCAATGGGCTTCAATCCAAGAAAACAGCTTTTCCCATATGGAAGCTTAGGCCCTCCATCCCGAAAATCCAACTCAGGGACTTTTATTTATTTATTTATTTTGCAGAAAGGGACTTTAATGTGATATTACAATTAAATCACAGTTTGCTTGCTCACTCGCTCGCTCTCTTTATCTATCTATCATCTCCTGGGAAATACAGCTTTCTTGAAAACTTTGAATTTCTCATAATCCACAAGGAATTTAACATGAAGTGCAATCAAATAGTTTTTCTTTGGGTCACAAATATGCTCACCATAGGCAATAATGGGGTGACTTTGCTTAAGGAGACCTATTGGTTGCTCCCACCTCCAAGTATCCAGATTAATATGTTCACTGGTGGGTAGGTGGAAGCTACAAATGTTTACTCAGAAATAAACCCCATTTACTTCCAAGAGGACTTCCTTCCAACTTTGGGTGTCAGAAAATAAGCCTACATGTACCAACAATTCAGACACAGTGTGACCCTAAAGGAAAGGCACTCAAGTAATTCAGAATCTCAATGTCCAAAGCAACGGGACTTACTTCCAAGTAAACATTCTGGATGAACAGTCTGGCTGAATTTCTTCCAAAGATTTCTGAATCTTTAAGCAATCCAATTGCTCAACTGTTTGTTCCATTGAGCAACAACAGAAATATCACAGCCATGTTGAATTCCTTCCCCCAATTCTGAAAAGGGCTGATTCTTGAAGTTACACTTGATTAGGGTCTGAGGTGTGTTTTTTCTATCTAATCTAAAGGATTGGGCATCAATAAGGGAAGGAAGATCAGCGAAACGGACCCTTCTGTAAACAGATTTCCCCGCTTCAAGCCACCCTTCCTACGTCTGTAAAGGTCTGCAAATTCACAGCAGAACCGCACAGGGATGACCTTCCCGTTGACCTCGGAAAGTGCAAATACGATGAGCCTTCACATAAAGGGAAAGCACGGCCCATCGGAAGACCCGCGAAACGGGCTCGCCTACTCTGCTCAGGCTCTAAGGAGCGCTGCTTCTCGGTCTGTACCGTTCCGCGCACTCGCTCACACGCGTTTTCTGCCTGTTCCGCATGCAGTTTAACAGCACAGCTTCAGTTCTCTAGGACGGAGGAGAAAGCAAAAAGCCAACCTCTCAAAGTGTTGCTCTCCTTCAGTTTCGGGTCGAACTCAGCAGACAAAATGCGATCAATCCCAAATTTCAAGTCCTTGCTGGAGAGAGCGGCCGCAGAGCCGGGATGGGTCTGGCGGCCTTGCCCTCCACCCGCAGTTCGTGCCCCTCCGCCGGAGCCTCCTGTGGGAGAGCGCTGGTGCTGAGGGTGAGAGTGGTGGTAGGTGGCCGAGGGAGGCGACAGCCTAGTGGCGAAGGCGACGGATGTGTCCGGGGCCACCACGGGTGTAGGTCGGAGAGGGGAGGCAGCGCCGTGGAACTGTGCGTGGGGGTGGATTCCCCCTAAATGGGAAGCCAGATTAGCCGAGGTTCCTCCGGGCAGGCCGTCGACGGAGGCTTCTCCTGCGGCAGCGTGCAAGATGTCCGCGATGCAGAAGGACGGTTTCTTCAGCCCCGAGGGATCCAAGGAGAAACAGCCGCCCGCGCCGGGGCCCGCCTGGGCGCAATATGCCGCTGACCACAGACTGAAGTTGGAAGCATAAAAAGGGGCCAGTCCGGCAGTGTACATCCTGCTAGTCCGGCGGCCACCCGCTCCTCTCGCAGCTCCTTTTACTGCCCAAGCGGACCCGCGGACTCAGTAACTGTGCTCTGACCGACCCGCAGCCAGCAGCCAGCCTGGAGACCTCAGCGCAGAAATGCCTCTTGGCCTGCCCGTCTCACGGGAGGCGAAACGAGGCCACGCAGAGCTCCAGGCAGGCGCTGGGAGGACAGGCGCGGCAAACAAACAGCAACCACCACCACCAAAAAAAACACTCACGCGCGCACCCACGCCCAAACACACCCACGTCCCAGAAACTCCCCTCTCTGGCAAAACGGAGGTGGGGGGAGTGAAAGGTACCCACCCGCCCACGACCCTTCTGCAAAGGCAGCTTCCCAAAGTCTCTCTTCTCTCTCTCTCTCTCTCTCTCTTTTTTTCTAACGCGGAGGGGAAAAAAAGCAAAAGTTTCTTCTGAGGCTTGATTGGACAGGAAGCGGCCAATCAGAGCAGCAGAGGGATGGCCGAGGTAGGAAGGAAGGAAGGAAGGAAAGGGGGGCAGCGAGCCCCGCCTCCGCCGTGCGCTCGAGTCGTGGCGGTCCCGGCCGAGCGAAAAGCGGCTTTTCGGGGCTCTCCGTCCGTCCCCCGACCTGCCTGCGGGCCCTCCCCGAGACTGCGAGGCTCCCGCCGCTCCGCTCTGCCCAAGGAAGCGGCGTAGGCGTGCTCAGCTGGGTGCTCTCTCACCGCTCTCCTTTAAGCAGCCGAACCAGGACGAGGCAGCGCCGGAGGCAGCTGATGCTTCTCCCCGAGCCGTCAGGAAAGAACGGAGGAGACCTCACGGGCGGTGCCATGGGTGGGCATTCCCCTCTCCAAATAAATGATCAAGTTCAGCGGACTCGGGGTTTTCAAACTGAGGCGGTGTCCCGCTTCGATTTCTGAACATGGAAGATATTCAGGGGGTGGGGGAGATGAATCCTCCGTACGCAGCTTCTTTCATACTGATACAGCTGGGAAGACGGGGCCCAACTAATGCCGAAATCTCTAAAAGTCCTTGAGGGATCGCATTGCGTATCAGTCGATAAACTTCATCACCATGAGCTCGCTATGGCCAGACTGTGCGGAAAGGCAGTTAGTTCCTTCAGGCCGGTACAAACAACACGTCCGATTGCTTTATTCTGAAGTGTGTTAACAGATGGCAAAGACGCCTGATCATACAAGATAGCATACAAATATCCGCTGGATCTGGATTTCTTTTTCAAAGGTGAGAAGAGAATTCTGGAATCTGATTCAGTCAGAGAAGCAAGCTTTAAGGATGTGGGATCAAAAATAAGGAAAAAACAGATTCCCTCAAAAATATATCCCAGAGGTTTAAGGCGCGAGGTGCCATGTAACATAGCTCAGCTATACAACATTTATAAGTTAGATGGTGATCAAGCCTCAGTTCGATTCCCTAAAACAGAATGAGTGAAAAATAATCAGTGCTGTCCATCCAAATAAAAGGGGCTTGAAACACAGTCCACAGCTTGAAGGAATATATGCCTGACCTTAAAGCCAGTTCGATGGTCCAGCAGTACAAGATTGCTCTCCTCCCGTCATGATTACTCTCTACAACACAAAGTTTGTACAGTTTTGTAAATTAACCTAAATTATTGTTTTGGGGTTTTAGATTTTTTTTTCTTCCTGCAAAACCTATTTCTTGAAAGTATCTTTGTTGCAAATCCAGATTCCCATCAAACCAAAATATTGTCCCATACGCCGACAGGATCGGCTACAATGGGCTGAAACAGAAATACTAGCAAAACAGTGCTTTTCTAACCTGGGAACAGTGCCAAAGTTAATCATAGAATTATTTTTATTATATGTTTGTTTTAAAAATGAGCTTGAAATCTTACAGTCCAGGATCGTTATTAATACATGTGGATGATGGAGGCAGAAATGTTGACTACTTCTTCTCTTTCCCACATTTATAATTTCTGAATATGAACATGTTATTTCTGATTGTTAATTTCAACAAGCTGTGTGCAAATGAATGCTCTAAAGACCAGACGGAAATAAATGACAGTTGCTCAATTAAAAAAAAAGACAAGATAGGCATATAGAATCACAAACATAAAGCAAGTTTTGTCCAGTCATTAGGCATTTTTTAAAAGTCCAGACATTCTGTGTTTGCTATAAATTGTATAGTACATAAACATCAAAGAAATTTAAATCTTCTTTGCAGTTAGTAGTTGAATAAGTGTGCAGAAACAATAATCAGGGAGTCATATTTTTATTAGCCTCTCCAATCCTAACAGATTCTTACACAACAACAATTGACTGAACAGCTGAGAAGAAAACACAGGAACATTGGTTACCGGAGTGGGCTTCTTCAGGGGATCCCCAAGGCAGAAACAGGCAGAGTAAAAACAACCCTTTCAAAAATCCACAACGAATGTTCAGAACTGAAAAGACATCTCCTACCCTTAAAATCATTCCCAGATTGATAGTGGTGGGTTGCTATCAAATCTTTTGTAATTTTGTTTGAATATCGTCATGTTTTATCAAATCAATCTTTAACCTTACAGTCCTCACGGAAAGGCAATTAGAGCTCAAATTTCCATTGTTCTGAATGGGACAGAATTTGGATGGCTTAAACTCCCTAACTTCCATTTAGACTATAATTTATTAAATGGAATTGAGATCATAAAAGAGGCATCGTTTCTCCCTTCTTTCTTTCCTCCTCACTCTTTCATCTCTCTGTTATCATTTTCAAATATGCTTCAAAGCAACTGTGAGGGCAACATTCTCCCCTGGGAGTAAGTCCCATTGAATTCTGTGAACTTACATACATCAGCCTTCTATGCAATTAAACTCTTTTCAGAATTACCAGCAGGAAGCCATCAATTTCATTTTTCCACTTTGCAGCAGTTACTAGAAAAAGAAACTTTCCTCAGCCATCGTTGCGACACCATAAAAATTGCCTTGTTATTGTCATATCAGTACAATTATATAAACTGGATAACTCTCTGAATGATTTCCTACACCATTCCTACAGATATCCTCAAGATATTACTTTGAATAATTCTTGAAAGCCCTCTGAATGAAACTTCAGATCCCAGAATAATTATTGAGCAATACATAGCCACTTTTTCTGGAAGGAAGTAGTGACATGGATTTATCTCCTGCCATTTACGAAACAAACATCTCCTACAGCTCACTTCAGCTCCTGATGGCTTTGGCCACCCCTGTTCAACAACGGAAGGGATTGCCGTTGCGACTTCTGTCCATTTTCCAAAGAACTAAATTGACAATGACATAGGGAAGATGCTAAAAAAAATCTTGTTTTGGGAGAGAGAGAAAAGCAAAAGTTCCTCTTTCCAAGTTTGGACATAAAGATAATAAACGAAATTATTTATCTACATAAGTTACAATGAGCTTCTAGAAGTTTGAAAGGCAGCACTTGTGAATTAGACCGCCTCACCTTCAAAAGTTAGGCATAGGTTTGAAAGAATTTGAGCAAAGTTAGTAAGGTTCAGCTCTATTTACTAAGAAAGTAAATGGTCCTGAAGTCAATGGGTATTTCCCTCTGGTGCAAGTGGCAGAAGAATGTTCAGCTGAAGCTTTAGTTTTAAGGATGAATTCAGCAAATGTGGCTCTTTCTCAATGATTTTAAAACTAAATCATGGTTTAGACTGGGCTTAAACCCACAGTTTATCAGAGTGCCTAGGATGGGCCATTTATTCCCCTCCCCCTCACAATCTATCCAAAAAACTGCCCCCTCCTTCCTACAAAAGGACACAAAGTACTTATTCAAGTCGCACAACTAATATAAGCATTAGAAAATTTTAATTCAATGCTGGCTTGAGAAAGCTGATGGATTTCAGGTAACGGTTGCAGTTCAGCCAGGTTGCAGAGGTGAGAAAGTGATGTTGACAGAATTGGAGAGAGCCAAACACATAAACATACCTAGCTCCAGCATTGGAGGAGGCTGTGACTCTAAAAGCAACGGATGGCTTTTATTTAGAGTTAAACCTACCAAAGGGTAACAGTACTGGAGAGGTTTTTCCAATCAGTTGCATTTTTAAAAAGGCTTTTTGAAGTGCTTGGATGAGAAGAGCCACCCTCCAAATTTCCAACCAGACCGGTCCTATATGGTCACTCCCAGGCTTGCCCCAGCTTCTCCTTCACAGCCCCTTTTCACTGGGGCTCTGTTTCCCCTGAGGCACGGAGTGGGCAGCATCTGGGCCGGTAACCCTGGAGCTCGGGAACAATGCCAGCAGGGCTTCCGTCCAAGCAAGGAGTGAATTTGAGAGGTCAAGTTCCAAATGGCAAGGGAAATGACACACATGGAAAGTCAGGTGGATAGGTGCTTAATTACTTAGAGCAGTAATTAATCTACTGATATTATTATTTTGTCTGAAAAGAGTCCTGCCACCCAAACAGGAGAAATTAAATGCCCTCTGAAAAGGACCAAGATAGGGTCAAAAATAAAGTTTTGCTTCACATTTTTTTCAAAATGGGGGTTCTGAATTCTAGCTTGCCAGACAAAACTACCCACTCGTCTCCTCCTGGCAAATCAGAACAGATCCTTCACTCTTCAGCCACTGGTTTCCCTTTTGAATGGTTTTTAAAACCATTTTCTTGTCAGGGAAAGTGAT
>JANHZU010003238.1:90227-102731 GCA_032468055.1 Acrochordus granulatus
TGTCACTCTAAAACGACGTCCTGGTGGGGTGGGGGTGGTGCAGAGAATAGAAATATCCTTCAACTCCCTTAGATAAAGAGCTTCTAAGTTTATTTTTTATTGGAAAACCAATATTTTCCCCCAGAAGAGAAACTACAAAATGTGTTTTCCATGATGCCTGGAAAATTGACAGTTACACAAAAAGCCAAGTAGGCACCTACACTGGATAAGAATTTACAGGATCTTTTTATAGACATCAGATGATCCTGAGATATTGTCAGGTATAGCATACATTCAGGGGAGCAAGTAACTGTAGTTGGAACTGAGTGGTCAACACTCTTCCGTACCTTCCTACTCTTTAGAAGGTACTGATGGCTTTTGCTCAGAGACGATTCATCTCACAAAACAGGAAGCTGTTTGTTGAGTTTCATTGTTTTAAGTAACTGCTATCTTTGTCTGTACTGGTAGTAAAGATTGGGAAGGGTCCATACATAGAGTGAGTCATGTTCCTCCAAGAATAATGGAAAATCTGGGGGCCGGCCCAGGAAAAACCAAGATTGGAATAGGGGCTTCAATGCCTTGACTCTTTTGACATATACTGACCCCACGTAGGGGGCCCTGGATTAGAAATGTGCACAAAATTAACCAATATTACAAAAGTAAGTAGAAAAGCTTGAGAAATTTAAAAGCTTTTCCAAATACCTCATCAATATTGGGCAACCTGCAGCCTTTGGACAGGCAGTACCTTATTTCTGTGGCCTTTGAGCCCCCAGAAAAATTATGCTCCTTAAAAAGGTAAAGGTTTCCCCTTTCAGTTGTGTCCGACTCAATGGGGCGGTGCTCATCTCTATTTCACAGCTGAAGAGCCAGAGTTATCCGAAGATACTTCCATGGTCATGTGGCCAGCATGACTATACGCCAAGGCACACGGAACACTGTTACCTTCCCCCCAATTTAGCCAGTACCTAATAATCTACTTGCATTTTGCATGCTTTCAAACTGCTAGGTTGGCAGGAGCTGGAGCAAATAATGGGAGCTCACCTCATTAGTGCGGCCCTTGGGTCTGGAACTCAGGCTGCTGACCTTCCATCTGACAAGCCCAGCATCTTAACCACTAGGCCACCACACCCACCTATGCTCCTAAAAGCCAATGGCAAACAGCTGATTGTTTTAGTGCCTTTTTTTTTTACTTTAAATCAGTCTTACTTAAAACAAGCATATCAAGGCTTCAGAAGGCTATGCGTTCCTGGGGGAAAATACCTCAGTCCTCTAAATTTCCTCAAGTAGTTTTAAAAATCTACTGGGTCCCTTAAGAGATATCACTGGCTCCTCACTATAATCTTAGTATGCCTTTAAGATTGAGATAAAAAATACTAAAACTAGAGCGGTCTCCAACTGCAAAGATACTGCTTATCTCAGTTAGAGATCTAGGCAAGTATCCATCTTTTCATGTTAGAGGGATAATATTTTACTTTATTTCAATGTCCAATAAGGAAAACATCTTCCACCAGTACCTCCTTTGGAAGAACAGCATCCACAGACCCAATTACATTCAATGGTGAGAGCAAGAGATTAAGAGAAGGTCCTATTTAGTTAAGAACTATGGCTCTTAATATTTAATTCAACCCATTATCATCATATGATTGTATGATATCATTTGCCTAGGATTATCCTCGGATCCATTTGGCATGCAGTTTTTTTTGTCATGGCTTTTACTGAACTTATACATCCAGGACCAGAGTTTTCTTCTTATTGGATTACATGGCTTTCTTCTTTGCTTAAGAAGCTCTGTCTTTTATAGAAAGAATGCTTTAATGCATTTAGTCAACGGGATTTTTAATAATGCTGTGTATGGTATTCAAAAAAATTTCAATTTTTTTTGAATTCAAAACACTTTTCTTGCTTCAGATCCGGGTACTGTATACCTCCACTAGGATAATATATAATAATAATAGAAATATTATTTAATAATATAATATATTAATTATTGTATTATAATATAATATATATTATATTAATATAATATTCTAATAATAGAAAGTTAACACAATTTTTTGAAAGGAAGAACAGAATCTAAAAAGTCAAAACACAAATTCAGAGTAAAATTAAAAGTTAAAAACTTGGCAAAAAGATGCATTTTCATAGATTTTCTAAGCACCAAGACAGTGGGATCCAAAACAGAGTCCAAAAGATGGTATTCCATAGTCTGAGAATAAAGCAAAAAAAAAGGAAATCTTCAGATGCTTTGTGGATGGCCCTTTTGATGGAGAGGTCACCTTCCTAAAGGCCTCTCCTGAACATATTAATGCTAGGCAAGTTGAAATAGTGCTCTGAATCCCTAGAAGGCAAAGAATAGTCATAAATCCATTGATTTAGGTAGCAAAAACATTGCATTGGAGCTGAACTACAGTACATAAAAAGGCACAACTTCATTTCAACACTCAAATCACATCAGCAATAGATCCAAGGGAAAGTTACTTATTATACACAGAGAGGGAAGTTGTAACAAGCATATCCACAATGGCAGCCATTAAATGAGCATGGCCCCATGATCTCACTTTTCTTGGCAGCTATTTGGGGAGTCTCCCTTAGTTAGTGCTACCAGATTTGGGTTGTGAATTTCCCACAACTCTCTCCTATACTTTAGTGGGCATTTGGATTTTTGCAGCAACAGTAAACATTTTGCCAGAGCACTCACCACACTTTGCTAAAATTTCATATGTGCCTGCTAATCAAATAAATTTAAGAGACTCCGCTGTAACCACTGCATCCCATTGTTTAGTCTTCACGGATGTACTTGTTTTTATTTGGAGAGTTGCCAGAGGAATTTCTAGAGCAGATCTCAAGAAGACTTCCATGAATGAGAAGAAAAGTCAGTTGGTGGTCTCCAACAATTCATCCTTCCACTGCAGCTCTGTAGGCCCTACTTCAAATCTTAAAGAACGGGAATCGTCCAGAACAATATGAAATATAATATGGGATGGAGGGGGAAGGGATATACTAAGGAATGGTTTTGTTCCTTTAATGCGCTTACACTCTTGCTTTATTTAATCCTTCTTTCAGCCTATGCAAGCATCTTAAGTTCTCTTCAGTCTTTTCCTAATGTATTCATTCCTGGTTGAAATTATTATGCCTGACCAGTGGGAACTGCAGTGATGGATGTAAAGGAGTCCCATGCACAGGATTCTTGGTACATTCAGGCCCAGATGAAAAAAAAAGAGCTTTGGTTGGATTTCCCCCCCCCCCGCATTCTTGGGACCCTTACTTTGTACATCAGATGAAGCATGCCAAGCAGCAAACTCAAACCCCATTCTTCCCATTGAAGGAGAAACAGTCTGTTGTGCTTGTGTGGTGGAAGCCTATTTTTATACCCTCTGTTTGTTCTGCAGGGTGACGCTGTTCACTACAATCCCACCAAGCTTCTATTGTTTTGAGAAGAATGCTCTTATATCGATTGTTTGTGCGTCAGCCCAGCTCTCTCTGGAGCTGTACTGAGGATGAAATGAGATAATTTCCATTAACAGGACATGCATTATTAGTCCCCTGTGCCAAATAGAGAGGCTAAGCCAAGATTGCTATTTCTGGCCATGTTCACCTCAGGAAGGAACTTTCTCAGCTTTAATGGGATTTTGCTATTGTTGGTTGCCTTCTGTTTGACAGAGTGCCAGCAGAGTTGAAAACTGTTTAGAAAGCAACATGAAATATAATAGAGCTCCAACCATTTGCTGCAGCACATTCCAGTGTGGTGTTTATTTTGAAAAGGGGGGAGTGTAATTATTGTTTTTGGCAGGGGGGAAATAATAAAAACGCTGCTATGTAACTCATATCTGAGGACATGTTTCTCACAGCTTTTGAATTAATAAGCCTATTGCAAATGTCACTGAGCTGAATTGTGTACTGTTTGACCAAGTTGCCTTGGCAGTCTTTTCCTTAATAGAAAGCATGAGGTTTGGAGACTGTTAGATCTTGCTCTGGAGAGTCACCTTTTGGGGAATTATTTTAATGGCCACCAGAAGGAATAGGGCCATCAGAGCTTTGGCATTCTCATTCTGGAAAGTTATTCCCTTCTAAATCAAGCCAAAGCTCACTTTTGCTAGGTTTTTAAAGAAAAATATCAAAACAGTTTTCGTAGTTTGCTTGGATGTTTACATAGCATTATTAGCAGAATGGACAAATAGGGGATTCTTTTTCTTTCTTGCCATTTCTGCTCAGAAGGCTTTGCACATTTTTGGAAAGCAAAGCCACAGAATAGAATAAAATCTATTCAACAGACGTAAAAAAAGGGAGGAGGGCTACTTTTCTAACTAAGCATCTTATTTTCCAAATGTGTCAGCTCTTGACAAACTCTTTCCACCTCAGATCATTTATAATTTGTTTTATTTTTTTAGTGGTATTTACCCCCAAATAAATGAACATACCATTCATGATATATCATTGTCACTTTTTAAGTCCCTGGATCAAAAAAAATAGAATAAAAGTGGAATCAGGCTGATTATTCCATTAATGCTGCTTAGTATAAGACTGTTGGCTCCCTTAGCATTTAGTGCTACTGTTTTAGTCAAAAGGCATCAGTTCTATTATGTATATCAAAATATATCCTACTGCATCCAAAGGGATTTACTTCTAGATAATAAAGTTGGGATGGGACATTTCTCATCTTTCAGACATTCTTGGATTCCAATTCTAATCAGCTCCAGCTGCAACTGCCTCTTCCCAGGGAAGATAGGTACCATAGTCTAACAATATCTGAAGAGCCACAAGTTTGCCGCCCTTGAAGACTGTATCATTAGAATGATAATTGTAAAATTCCTGAAGATATCTGCCTCTTTGTTGATAGAAATAGGATGCTAGGTTGGTTGGATATTTTATCGCATATATCTATGAATGATACAGCATTAGCTAAACCACTCTTTAGATAGTTGGTGTAAGAAGCTTTCCTTAATTGGTTTCTCTCCAGGATTTCCCTTTACCAGAGCTACCTGGTGGGCAACATCTAGTAAAATTGCAAGACTGTGTAGACTCTTCCAGAAGTCAGTGAAAGAGTCTGAACTAAAGATGTAAAAGATGGTTAACAAGATAAGTTCGAACATTCAAAGGTCTAACTGGGGAAGGGTTCATTAAATAAAAAAGATCTGTACTGCTTTCAACAAATAAAGCTCACCATTGCTTTATTCAGAAATTACTGATATCCAGAGAGGGAATGCCACAAGCTGTACATTGGCCTTTAAATGTTCCCTTCTAATGCAAACCTATTGTCAGAGACAAGAACTTCAGCTAACTGGGCACAAAATATTACAGTTCAGTATTTCTTAAAGCCCAACCTATCTGAAAGTGAGGATCTTCTGAGTAAAAATGTCAGGATGCAGAGTAGCTGTTTCTTCTAAAAACTGAGAATAGAAGTATTTTTAATAAGGTAGAACAAGTGATTCTTTACCTAAAATATAGAGAAGCCTCATAAAAAGAATATTCAGTATCTGACATAAATATTGGATAGGAAGATTTCATTCATTAGCTTTCATTAGAAGCTAATTGGGATTTCTGAAGGTAGTATAATTTCAAATATTTGGAGTTTTTCACACTTTCTCATTTACTGAGTTTTAATTAACACAGCATAAATAAAATGGGAGAAATGAGATCAAAAGCAATAGAAAAAAAGGCAGAGAAGCTCAAGGTGTCTCAGAACTTAGGAAGACCCAGGTTAAAACTTTTGGTCTTTCAACCTAAGCTGCCTCATCCAATTGTTGCAAAGCTAGAATCATATAAACAATATCTTCACACCTGATTTTGAGCTTCTTGGATAAAAATGCATACGTAGTATATAATAATGTCTAAAGATCCAAATAAGCATTCATTTATTCATGACCTTCCTAGTCAATCAGATATGCAAGTTTACAAATCAACATCCTCCAGTATGTTATAGGTTCAGAACATAATGAAAATAACATTATGTCCTTTGACCACCCCAAATGGACAGAATTTTAATTCTGATTTTGAATGCTAACATGGTTCCAAAAAATATTAATTCCCTTGGAGAACAAGAATCCATCCATGTTAAGATTTTTAAGCAATCTAAGTTTTCCAATGAAATTTTGAACAAAGATTTAAAACAAAATTTAGAAATCAAAATAAGAGGCATATACAGGATAAAGTACAGATATAGTTCTCTTTCCTTATAACAGCCACTATAATTAATGAAGCATAGCAAAGAATAAACTCCATCCAAATGTCACTTAAATGGTATGCAGCTTAAGAATGATTTCAATATAACTTTTTTTTTTCAAAAAGAGCAAAAAGATCTATTTTTCATAGATCATCCATTTTTGATGGGAGTAAATTATCTTCAAGTGTCAAGTATAATTACTGAACTGGATAAACATTTATGGGTTATTAGCTGAGCATGAAGATAACCTAAGGTATATGGTATGCAGAATTAGATCTAGAAGATATGTTGTTATTATAGTGTTTAAAATTGTTTCTGAAAATCTGCAAGTTGTGGTTCTTTATTGTTTTTTGCGTCTTACTTCACACTCTAAAATCTGTTCAGCAACTTCCCCAATCTGGGACTTGCCCTCTCCCCAGACTTGCCCAGTCCCCAATCTGGGACTGCAATTCCTAGCAAAAGCAGTTAACACCCTTTTGCTATATCCAAATGAGCTTCTAACTAGCCAGTTAAAAGGCCCATTTTACTGAAGATATAACACACCTTGGAATTCTCAAATGTTTGTTTTGTGAAGAAGTGACTGTCTTGATCAGCTGTCTTCATTTGGATACCTGTGTTGGGGCTCCAATTCTCAAAATTCCCAGTACATTGGATGCAAACGCATATGAAGGAGAGCAGGTTAGAAGAGGCCAGCATTGAGGAACTTCCTCTCATTTATTTTTTCACAAAGCCAGCAGGATTCTCCTTCTAAACACATAAAAAGCAAGCAATAGTGCAGAGGCTTTATTTTGTTTGCAAATAGCATTTTGGCTGCCAGATGGCTAAGCACAGAGGAAAAGTACAATGAGATAAACAAGACAGAGCTATTGTGTTGGCCTTATCCTCACAGAGATTAGCTAGATAGAATGACTGTGCTGAATAACAATTTCTTTGACTTCT
The DNA here is from genome assembly GCA_032468055.1 of Acrochordus granulatus. Lineage (NCBI taxonomy): Eukaryota > Metazoa > Chordata > Lepidosauria > Squamata > Acrochordidae > Acrochordus > Acrochordus granulatus. Next base: position 97,306 of record JANHZU010003238.1, read on the forward strand.
TCAATGTAAATAAAATTACACAGAATCTTTCCAACTAGTTAATTACATTCAGCTGACTAATTAGTAAGTGATTGTTCCTTAATTATTAGAATTGTGGTTGTGTGAATAACAGATTGTAAAATTATTTCCTAACTTTGCTGCCACAAACTTAGATTATTGCTTAAATGTCATCTGGTTATGCATCAAAATACTGAGTATTAACAAAACCAGTAACTGATAAATTATAAAATTATTAAGTTCATATTCATGAAACATACATAGCAACCAACACACTTTACATATATATATCATAGAAGAATCAATACATATAATTCCTCTTTTGCCTTTTAATCATTCATGACTTTGTTGTAGGAATGTATGGGCTTGTCAGCTGGAAGATTGGCAGTCCGAGTTCAAGACCCAAGCACTGCCTTGTAACAGGGTGAGCTCCTGTTATTTGCCCCAGCTCCTTCCTGCCAATCTAGCAATTTAAAAGCATGTAAAAATGCAAGTAGATAGATACCACTTTCAGTGGGAAAGGTAGCCAGTGTCTGTGCACCTCAGTGTATAGTCATGACTACAGAAGCATCTTCCATTAACTGTCTTCTAGAGCTTTCTGGTTCAATAATTAGTACCTCATCATCTGCATAGCATTTCATTTTATATTCCTGTTCTTGTTTCATCCCTGTCCCCCAAGACTTCTAAAGCAGTTAGAGATAGCAAAGGAGAGAGCAGGAGCCCTTGCCTGGTACCTATGTACAAAAAAAAATTGTGGAAAGTATTCAGTTTGCTGCTTGCCATTGATATATGCTCTTCATCCAAATTTTAATTCTTTTCCTTTCTTTCTCTTTCTTGATTTGATATACCAGAGGTTTTCCTGGCTTGTTTGCATTCTCAAAATGATTTTTGTTTGATGCATTTTATCTGAACGCTCATCCATTTCTAATAAGACTAATAGTTGTTTCTTTAGTTCTCTCAATACTTGTCATTTTAGATTAGTTTTGTTATTTTTCTTTTTTTTAATGGTGATTTCCATCTATCTGTTCCTGATTTGCTGCAAGAAATAAAAAGAATTTATCTCATATAAGTTTTATATGTTTCCCATATGTCTCTGACATCCTTGGATTGTATTTATGTTAAAGAAACATTTTAGTTCTTTTGTACATTTTTTTTGGAGTAACAGTCTATCATTCATCCTCTATTTGAAAGGCAATTTTTCTCCTTGAAACCATCATGTTAAAATTAGATTATGATCTACATATGCCACTGGAGAATCTCCAGTTCCTTGATAGATGCTATAAGACCCTCAGAAACCCAACACATATCAATCCTTGAATATGCATGATGTCTTGCTGAAAAGAACATATGATCCCTTACTTTGGGGTTTTTTAGTCTCCAAACATCCACCAAAGGATCCATGTAACACGTCCATGTTTGAAAAACCTTTTCAGGATCATATGGGAAAAAAAACAAGATCTTGAAAGTTGGAAAAATAAACTTTTTTGGCTGGGATTTACTGTAACAATAACAATGAATATAGTGTCCAGGGTAAACTCATTTCAAATGGCATCAGTTCCAGAGTTAGAAAAACATTTGCAGGACTGGCAAAAAGTCATCAACAGGTTCATCTGAAGTAGGAAAAGGTTTCTTGTCTTTTGCTTCTGTAGGATTCCAAGCCGTTTACCATATCTAGTCTTTAAAACTTCAGATGATGGAAAATGGCAGCAGAGAGATATGGGAAACTTTAACTTGTTGCTGTCTTTAAGTGACTGACGAATATTTTGCAGACCAGATCTGTGTAACTCCTGATCTCAGTGAATGAACTAGAGTCCTGTTTCTCAACTTCATCCACTTTAAGAAGGGTAGACTCCAACTCCCAGAATTCCACACTGACTAGGGAATTCTGGGAGCTGGAGTCCACCACTTAGTTTCTGAGGTTGAGGAATACTGAAGTACAGCATACCAATGCCTCACAAAAAGGATGCAGAGGGCAGCCCCTGTGGCTGAGCGGTTAAGTAATGCTAGCCATGAAACAGGGAAGCCCAGGGACCAAAGCTAAGGCACACTGACCAGCGGTAATAACCACGGAACAGCTGTCTGAATCTGCTTCCCCTTTGCATCACATCCTTCTAACTGAATAATGAAGTATTCAACCAATATTATGGAAAAAATCTCCCTACAAAAATTACTCAGTCTGATTTCATTCGGGGTCTCAGTTTTTTAACCTTAAAATAATCTTGCCCTATTTTGTATTGAGCTGTTTTTTAAAGAAGAGCTGGAACTTGTCTTCAATTAAATCTCCACTGAGGTTTTTATAAAAAGCAGCTGCATCTGAAGGCATGATTTCTGCCTGATGTCAGGAGATACTGTAGGGCTCGGCTGCCCTCTGCAACTAAATAAAGGAAATACACTGTAATCCAAATAGTTTTTATTAAAAAAAATTACGTAGCAACAAAAATATTTTTGCCATTTTAAAGACTAGCAGGTTATACACATATACAGAAACCCAGTACCCAGCCCAAGCTTTCTTTCTTGCGAGCTAAGATTGCCAATTCCAAGTGAAAGCAATCCTGAAGAGTATTTTTGCCCAATAGCTGTATGTATATGTATATCACATGTACAGGACACAGTCTTAAAAGGGCAGGACAGGACAAAAACTAAATCGACATTAATTTAATACATGACTCTTGGTTAAAATTATTTACCCATAAAATAAGATACCCCATTTTTAAAATGAGTTCTCTATTTATATCCAAATACATATCCAAACCATCCTCTCACATACAAATTACTTTAACAGAAGTATAAATTTGTGCTTGTATATACTACACTGTTGAATATATGAATACTCTGTAGTGATTCCCACTGATTTCAGTGGCTCATACTCTCAGGTATATATACTATAGGCTATTGCTGTATTGGAGATGAATGTGTTCAAAATAATTTATTTCATTTAAATTAGGATGAAAACTGAGAAAGAAACTGGCGTGGTATTGAGCTTTCCTCCCCTTCATTCTTCTCCACATATATTTATTATATTATTTATTAAATTTATATGCCGCCGAATTCAGAAACGTATGGGAGAGTGATTTCAGTGGAGAACAGGTGTACAAAAAAGGTTAAAAACCACTTGAAAATAGCAAGCATTTCCTCTCTCCTTCTCACATCATGTTGCCTTCCTTTAATTTTCTCAGGCATTCAGGCTTTTAGTAGCAATGTCTTCAGTCATTTGATTAAATTAGCTCCTTTCATCAATCCAGATCTTTCCTCCCCAGAAGTTATTGGTAAGTATGTGAAATATAAAAACAAAATTCTGCAGTAAATGCAGTACTGTTGATTCAATGCTGGTGCACAGAACACATAAATGTAAATTTTTCTATAGATACATGCAAAGAAATGGAAATAAAAAGAATAAACCAGTAGTAAAAATGAGAGCCTGGGGTGATTAAACAAAGATTCTTGTCATTGTAAGTGGGGTCTTATTACAAGAGCACATAGACAGACAGACAGGATAGAAAGGATAGAAAACAAACTACTGGAAGCAGGAAGGCCAATATTTCCAAACTTATCAGAACAATGTTGAGGTAGTTTCCATGATGGCACAGACTAGTTAGTGAAAATTAAATTGCAACCCACCACCACAAAAGTAATCACTCGATTGCATTATTTCCTAAAGGCTTCTCAGCATAGATTTCTCAGTACATTACAGTTTAAAATACCTTAGTAGATAGTATTTTGAGATGTAGTATTTGTCTTCTTTCTCACTCTTCTCCTAATCCTTCCTCTTCCTGTCTGCTTCAGTACCCACAGGGATTTGTAAATACTACATTGTACTTCCATTGCCCACAAAGATCTAAAAGGCAAAATAACTATTACACCTCTAGCTTCAGGGTTTTTTTAAGTAAGCATATACTAAGAATCTAGGGTTATATTAGACGGTCAAATCTCAACTGGCAGACAGAACAACAGTTGAGAAAAAACTAAGGCAATATTTTGGACTGATGGCCATGATTGAATTTTTAAGGCACTTCACAAAAAAGCCACCATAAAGGCTTCTTTACTCTTTGAATCTGGCCAGTCAGAAATCACATATTTGCTAGAAGGTAAGTTAATGAGGACACCCAGTTTGGTGTAGTGGTTAAGGCAGAGAAACCATACATTCTAGTTCCTTCTTAGGCACAAAGCCATCTGGATGACCTTGGGCAAGTCACTTTCTCTCAGCCCTAGGAAAGAGACAATGACAAACCATTTCTGAAAAACCTTGCAGAGAAAACTGCAGGGACTTGTACTGGCAACCTCTGAGAATCGGACACAATTGAATGGAAGGGGAAAAAATTGAGGCTACCTTCAAATCACCAGAGTCCTCCCAAAGACATTGGTGATCTCAGTATCACTGATACCTCAGATCACTTTTTTCCAAGTAGATGGAATGTTTTCCAACAAAATATTAGACTGCAACTACCATTTCCATTTGCTAAGAATGATGGTTGGTCCTATATTTGGGTGGCCTTAGAAACCTAGCATGTTAGATGCTGATATGTTGCAACAGCCTCTTTTCCCTACTTTTATTTTTTAAATGTTTAAAGTTTAAAAGTTAGGAGCAGAAAACCTAGCAGAAATCAAGAGTAATACCCATAGGCACATTGGTAGTGTAGCACTGTATTGCCTCTCCTTATTCTAAGCAAAGGGAAGCTATCTCCTGATTAGATATAATCTCTATTATAGATGCACTTACTTAGCAATCACTGACCATGCTAGTTGAGAAATTAGATATCAAAAATATCAAGAATAATTTGGCTGGCAAACATGTTTGGAGCTGCTAAACCTAAACTTACCAGTATAGATGGACTAGGATTGAGCCCTCCACACTGCAAAATCAAGTATCTTAAATAGGTAATCACAGCCTCAAAAAACATCTGCATTAGAGTGACTCAATCTGGGCTGCAAAAATTGGGATGATTACTTGACAGCAGCAAAGAGATACTGTACAGAAAATGCTTTGTATTTCCTATCATCTAATGGTTCTCTGGATTGTTGCAGCTAAGATCTGGTAGCCTCATCTATATCCCAGAACCTTTGTATTTCCTAAACATGAGCTCTCCAATATGCTGCCTGTGGACATTACAGTAATCTCCTCAGGTACCTCCTGACAAGCTCCAAGCTTTACACCATATCCTTTTTCTCTAGTTTTCTAGCTGGCCATGTCACCAAAGCAGCTGTTTTGCAGCCAGGCTTCTATGGCAACACTTCCCCTCCCCATAACAGACATAATAGTCATAATATGCTTTCACAATATCAAATGGACTAACTGGCCAAAAGGGTTCAAGACCCTGGTTCTAAATTTTCCTCAGAGAGTTTTTAGATGAATACAACAGTAAAGTTCCTCAGGAAAGTTCTTGCTATATGACCAGCAGATGCCTTCAGAAGTGCTGTGCACACACATGCAC
>JANHZU010003239.1:0-13112 GCA_032468055.1 Acrochordus granulatus
TCTTGTTTTGACTGACTGTATGGAGCTTCTCCATCTTTGGCTGCAAAGAATATAATCAATCTGATTTTGGTATTGACTATCTGGTGATATCCATGTGTAGAGTCGCCTCTTGGGAATGTGTATTGGAAAAGTATATTTGTTATAACCAGCTTGTTCTCTAAACAAAATTCTGTTATCCTTTGCTCTGCTTCATTTTGTACCCCAAGGCCAAACTTGCCTGTTATTCCAGTTAACTTTTGCCTTCCTACTTTAGCATTCCAATCCCCTATGATGAAAAGGACATCTTTTTTTGGTGTGAGTTCTAGAAGGTGTTCTAAACACTTGATTTAGCATGTTGTAATAATCCAGGCGATTGAGCTAATTTTGTATTCAGAGATGTGTGAATGAAGAACATTTGGTGATTTATGAATGGTGTGTTGGGAAGTCTTTAGAGGAAACCAGAGAGATTGCAGTTCTCCTCCCAAGTACACCCTCACAAAGAATACACACAGCACAACATTGGTAGACCAAAACATTCATCTGGATTGCTGCAGCTCATATCGACCTGGGTTTAGAGCTGCCTCGAATCAAGAGATGGGCAGCATATACATTTAATTGTAAATAAATAAACAAATTGTGTTCTTTGTGGCAGTGTAGATCCGATCTGGATGGATCTTTCAAAGCTAAGCAGGGTTGGTTCTGACAAATCTTTGGATGGGAGAACTTCAGAAATTCCAGAGCTCTAAATAGGAAATGGCAAATAACTTTGGTGTTATTGCCAAACTGGTGACATAAAGTTCATAAAATCAAGAGGAGTTAAGCTCTATGCTATGGAGATTTTTACAGTTTTATTGTTATTTAATTATCAAATATTGATATCAGTATTGACTATCCAGGGTCCCTCTCTGAGGGAGATAGGTGGTTTTAAAATGTGATAAATATTCCTGCAACAGATGCTAGAACTGATTTTACCTTGGTTAATTTCTATCCTTAACCCTAAATAATACTCAGATGGGGGACTATAGGCTAAAGTGAGAAATTGAACATCCATGTACTCAAATTCAGAAATTTTTTTTTTTAACCAATGCAAAGCTATCAATACTTTGACATGGACATTATTACTATTATTTTCTTTTATCCGATGTTGCGCACTGCCGAAGAACCCTTTGGAACTGGCGTGGGTTTTAAGTACATAAATAAATCAAATTAAAATTGTGGTGCCTTTGTTTTTTCTGCTGAACTCTTTTATCTTTCTCCAGATACAGCAGAAGTTAATTTCCAAATAAATCCTTCACCCTACCTGATCCATAGGGAATTTCTGGCTTTTAAAGCTTCTGATTTGAAAAGAAAATTGAATATTGATTTTATGATTTATGAAATGGTTTGGGGTTTAAATCTTCATGTGCCACTCACGGTCACCTTGGTGAAAGAGGCAGCTATGTCAGTTGTTGAAGCAATTAAGTGAAGGGATGAATGAATAAAAAAGAATGCACATGGATAGTCTTTTCTATATTTTGAAAACTTTTCAAAGGGGTAGGCATTTAAAGCAGGTTTCTAACTGAATCCTGATTTCCATCTTAGAGAAAACTTTTTAAAAAGGCTAAATGACTAATTACTAAAGTGAATTAAAATCTTCCATGCTAATTATTTACTAGATAGCAGGGTATGTTTTTTGCCCTGTGCCTACAGAAATTCTTTTCTTATTTTTTTTCCACCTTTAAATTGGAAAAAAAAATCTGTTGGATTTCTTCCTGCAAGGTACTCTGAAAGACATTGCAGCATTTCTGTCCCTGCAAAATTGTGAAGTGCACCCCTAGTATGGCAATCTATCCATTGACTGATCTTGGGCTGATTTGAGAGGAAAAATAATGAAATGTGCAGTATTTGGGAGGGGGGCACCTCTGAGCAGAATACTAATTCTCAGATCTTGCTTGTCGATTTTCCAGGCTTGAGTTAGTCCTTGCAGGAATCCAGAGTGGCATTCACACAATTCATACAATAACCTGGCGACTGAGTTTCCCATTTTTTAAACTGACACAATGCTGGTACATCAGATGGTAAGTTAATCAACTAGGACTGACAGGAGCTGCCCAGAATTTGACAGATCAGATTCTCTGACCTTCGTATGATTTAAGGAAACCTCTGATGCTTCTTCTGAATGCTGCTTCATTGCTGCACATTCAAAAGTGTGCTTGTATTTAAACTAGGCTGCAGTAGACAATGTTAGCATCCTCAAAAGGAAAGCACAACTGCACTGAAGACCATTTGCAAACTATGAAGACATGTCCTTCCTTTTTCTCAACATGTGATAGGATGGAAGCATAGATTGCAAACCTAATATATACATTTTCTCTTTCCTTCCTGGCTGGGCATCCTAATTGCAGAGCGTTCAGTGTGCTACTGAAAAGGGTGTTTGCTATTCTGCGATCTGCAAGTCCTAGTTGTTTATCATTCTCAGAGTTTTAGTAACTAGCCATGATAGACCAGATAGGAGTTTCACTTCCTATCTCACCACGGATATTAAATCGGCATAGAATCAATAGGGGAAAAACCCTACTCCTGTTGCAAAACTCCTCTCTTCTTATTTCATACTCAGTAGTTGCATTCAAACAATATACTAAACTTTAACCTCACATTTAAAAAGTACATTTTTTAAATCCTGCCTTTTTCAGGAGATAGACAGACAGATCCCTAGTCCAGCCTCTACCCCTTGTGGTCTCCCATCCATGTCTATGAATGAGGCATCGCTAGCTTTCAGATTCACAGAAGGTCAGCCTGGTGCGACCATGAGTCCATCTAATTTGGATAACAGTTTAGCGTCCTTAGTCAGTCAGTCATCCAGTCATTCTATTTCAGAACTTGACCAGCAAAACAAATATAGTGCTTGAAAAGAAGAATCTCAATTAACTAGTTGAATATCAATGCGGCCTATACAGCGCAGAAATTGACTAGAATAAAACAAGCTATAAACTTTTAACAGTGCAATTATAAGTTTAATTTGGAGCGTTGTGCAATTATAATAAGGCAATTAAATGATTATTTAGGATAATCATTTAATAATAATTAAATTATTATGGGTAATAAATAAAATATAACATATTATGCCATGTGGACTGCATTACTGTATGATTTAAAGAATAGGGAAATTACGAGTCTAAAGTACAGAACCATTAATGCTAAAATCCATGAAAAAATGGCAACAGCGACCTTATTTAACTTTATTTTTTTAAACTGGTCTGTAGATCTTTTATTTCTGTATTTTTATTGTTTAATTTTTACTGTGTATTTTATCTTATAAACTGCCAAGAGGCCTTTAGGACTGCAGCATTCTAAAAGTGGGTAATAAATAAAATATAACATTATGCCATGTGGACTGCATTACTGTATGATTTAAACCAGCAACTGGGAATTCTGGGAGTTGAAGTCCCCCCATCTTAAAGTTGTTAAGTTTGGAAAACACTAATTTAAAATGATGGTCTGATCACACAGGGTGCAAAGGGAGGTTAAGTTTCTACAATCATCTGTTAAATCACAAACCATCCAAAGCCATTTCAGCTGAATTTAGCACCTTGCGGGAACACAATCACACAACTCTGACCCAAATGTGACAGATTCAAGGATAACTCTTGCTGAGACTTTTGTTCCACTGCTGGTCCCAATATTAAAACTTCACAAATCCTTGGAAAGGTTTTCAGCTAACAGTGACTCATCAAAAGAGAGTTTGGAGGATAACTCAGTAGCAGTCTTAAGCCAATATGCAGCTGCTTTTTCTTTTTGCTTTAAAGCAAATTTGGTGCCAGAATAAAACACTTTGGCCAATGCAATACAATCTCGATTTATGGGACACCAACACAACTTTGTATGCAGCAGACCAAGCTTATGTCATTTGCCTGTTGACATCAGCGCTTACATCATCCCATCAATAACACAAAATGACACAAATGATTGTATCTCTATCCCTTGCTGTGTATCTTCTCTGCTCTGCCTGTACCTATCTGGAAAACCCAGGTAGAAAGCAAAGGGGGCTTGCAAGATCCATGTGCCTCAGTAGGCTGTGAATATTAGAATGAGTGACCATAAGCCGAACTCGAGAGTGCACGTAACAAGGTTACAAGTAGAAGAGCCTTTGGCAAGCTTGGTCCTCTATGACTTTTCCTGGGCCAGAAGATCAAAACTTCTGTGCACTGATGATGTTGCCTAGTTTGGTAATGAAATGTCTGCAGGAAAACAACCAGGCTCAGAGAGCACAAAGGACCTCACAGTTCAACCCTGAGCTACAAATGTTCTCTTCTATTGGATCACACCTTTGTCACCTGGAGGCTAGATCGTGCCATTCACTCTACAAAGGGCTGTCCTTAAGGAGGAGCTGGAAGGTTTAACTGGTGGAGGATATGGCTGCCTCCTTGCCAACCAGTGCTAACCATTTATTAGGCTAAATCTTAATGCTGTGGGAGTTGGACTGGTTACTGTAAAGATTCTTGGTCCAATTTAAGATACTGGTCAGTATCTGTACAGGTCGTCCTCGACTTACAACCGTTTGTTTAGTGACCATTTTAAATTACAGTGGACCCTGAAAATGGGACTTATGACCTGGTTTGAAAATTCCACCCTCTCCCCCCACGTGGTCATATGACCGAACCTCAGGTACTCAGCAACTGGGCTACATCCACAGCTACTTGCAGCACCCCATAGTTTTTGTAGTCACGTGACTGCAAAAACCGGCCATAGCAAACAATTGGCTCACTTAACGACCTTAGCGTTCGGAGATTGGAAGTTGCTTTTTTTCTCAAAAGCAGTCCCTTCATCTTGCCTGCTGAGAACAGATCGGCACCCGCCTTGTTCACGTCCAGAATTGTTGTAAAAACAGTGCTCTTCTGTAAATGTTTGGTGTGGGAAACCTAAATTAGGTAGGCAGCAGTGTGGGATTTGAATGCATGTTTTTAATGGATGATTTGTAATTATCTTTTTATGTTGTCGACTGCCGAGAGTCTAGGGCGTAGGCGAGGTTTCATGACAGTGTGAATAAATCCATAAATATTGCACGGAGCGAGGATGTGTGCAGGATGTTGTAAAAAAAAGGTGTGATCGAATGTCCACCTCTTTTCCTTTGTTATGCGCGTTGGAGGCCTGTGGATTTTCAGTCTCGCCGTTGTAGCCGCCAGCGTAACTTTTATGACGATACCCTGTGAATACCCTGCCTCCGAAGACGACTTACAGTTTTCTCACAGCGATATTGACTGGTGGAAGAAGATAAATGTGATTGATTTAACCACACCGACCAGGAAGGATGATGCATTCAGTGAATGAAACGGGTCCCCATTCATTCATTCTGGATGACAGAAAGAAGAACATTTTCCTGTGATACATACTGGGGGGGGAAGACATGGTTCATCGGTTACAGCTTTCAGGGGTGGAAAGGAGGGAGGGAGGACAGATCAGAAAATTATTGTGTAGAAATCTAGCTTTAGAAATTCAAGGGCATTTGTTTCTAACTTCTCAGGAGCACCGAAAAGAGCATCGCCAATGATCAGAACGGGGATATTGTGCATCTAGTAGGTTTAGCAGGGCCCATGTGGCTAAATTGTCATTTTTTTAAAGAAAGCGTGGGAAAAATACCGTAAATACTCAGGAAACAATCAGGTTAACACTGTTAATTAATTTGCTTTGATTTTTTTAACATTTACATTTTGCAATGAACATGAATGTAGCAAACGATGAGAGACAGGGGAGGCCTGGCATGCTGCGGGGTCACAAAGAGTCGTGCGTTCCTTAGCGACAACAGCAACGTTTATATTTACAAGTTTTATTTTGTTTTGCCCCGTCCATCCTTTGATTTGTGGTTGCTGGTGTATTTGGGTAGAATCAGGTGTATAGGTGAGACGAGCGGCTGTATAAATCAAATAAATAAATAAATAAATATTCCTGAAAAGCCACAATGGCCCATGACTTGAAAAAGCAAAAGAAGAAATAGATTGTAGACAAATACATCAATAATTCGGACAACAGGAGAATGGAGAAGATTCTCCCTTGCAATATATCCAGGATGCTTTTCAGGTAACATAAATCAAGTGTTCTTCAAACTTGCCATTGCTGGCTGGGGAATTCTGGGAGTTGAAGTCTACCAATCTTAAAGTTGCTAAGTTTGAAAAGCACTGATTTAAATAAATGAGGGAGTTTATTCTAAACTCTAAGTTGCACAAATATAGTGGGAGCTGATATATACAAATGCAAATATAATTTACGAAACCTAATAAGTACAGAACTAGAAGTAGATATATATATTGCTTAATTTTCTACCTCTCAGCTCTTGGGCAATCAGCAAGAGACTGAATTCTAATCCCATGTTAGGCAGAAAGCCAGCTGGGTGACCTTGGCCAGTCACTTTCTCTCAGCCCTAGAAAGGAGGCAATGGCAAACCACTTGTGAAAATCCTTGCCAGAGAATTGCACGGGCTTGTCTAGGCAGTCTGCAAGAATCGGACACGACTGAACAGAAGAAACAAAAATCAGGATATATTCCTGCCATAGGCACAGATAGTCCTCGGCTTACGACCTCAATTGGAACCAGACCTCCTGTTACTAAGCAAGGCATTTGTTAAGTGAATCACACCTGATTTTGTGACCTTTTATGCCTCAGTTGTTAGGCAAATCACTGTAGTTGTTAAGTGAATCACACATTTGTTAAGCAAATCCATTGACTTTGATTCCCCCATCGACATTGCTTGGCAGAAGCCAGCTGGGAAGGTCGCAAGTGGAAAGCGCATGACCCCAGCACTCTGCAACCATTGTAAATACATGCTGGTTGCCGAATGTGGGCCGCATCCAGCCCTTTGGCTCTCCTTATCCGACCCGCAGGTGGTGGGTGGGCAGCAAGCATGAGCAATGGGTGAGTGGCAAGCATGGGTGGTGGACAGGCAGCAAAAGCGAGCGGTAGGTGGGTGGCAAGTAGGCACGGGCCATGGGACGGTGTAAGCAGCCGTAGTGGGATGGCCAACAACAACAACCCTGTGAGGTGGGTTGGACTGAGAGAGAGGTACTGGCCCCAAGTCACCCTGCTGACTTTCGTGCCTAAGGAGGGACTAGACCTCACTGCCTCTTGGGAATTATTATTATTTTATTTGTGTTTATTTAGTTATATCCCGCCTTTATCACTTTTTAATGAATATTTGACGCTGCAGCATTCTCTTTTCATCACGACGGTAACCCTGTGAGGTGAGTTGGACTGAAAGAGAGCGACTGGCCCAAGGTCACCCTGATGGCTCTTGTGGCGAAGGCGCGATTAGGACTCAGTCTCCTGTTTGGTTTCTTTTACCAAAGGTGGTGTTAGAGGATTCTGGCTGAAGGATGTCCATTTGCACCTGCCACCCTCAAGTTCTTTTTAATGAACCTGCGAGCATCTGTTGAAAAACAGGAAATAATGCACTCGTGTTTGCAGAAAGGTGTCCTTAAGTTTACTTCAGGAATCCTCTGAAATAAGATCTGCTTAAATGTCTGTATACAGTTATAAATAGACCCATATACTGCAATCGATGTCTGTTTCCCCACTAAGGCATTCCAGAAGGAATCACGGATATTTAGAGGATTCATGTGGACCATGTTGCTTTTAGCAGAACCAGGAAATAATCTTTCCCCACCATTGAGCTAACCTTGGAAACTTCTAAATGTGTGGACTTCAACTCCCAGAATCCCCAGCCAGTGTGGCTCAGTGAGCTAAACTGGGGAAGGGGGTGGCCATCGGAACTTCAGAATTCGGTTGTAAGTTTCTTTCGGGGGGTCCGTTGTAACTTTGAACAGTGGCTAAGTCACCGGTTATAAGTCGAGAATTGCCTGTCATTTGAAATGACTATTCTGTTAAGGTTGTAAATCTCTTTCAAAGGGTCTGTCCTAGCTTTTCGAACGGTCACTAAGTGACCGGTCATAAGTCAAGGACTACCTGTAACTTGAAATGACCGTTCTCGTCTCTCAACTTGTTAACTGTAATTGTTAACAATTTCTATTTCCAAATTATATGGTTCTTGTGTTTATTAGTTGCCCTCTCCCCTAGATTTAGGGCTGGTTTCAGCTATTTTATGGTTTAGGATTTTTATGTTCTAAGCTGCTTTTTAGTTGTTTTGCATCTTTCCTGTTTTGTGTAGTTTTACATTGTTCGCCTTCAGTGTGATGCTTGTAGCACACTTGGTATTGGTCCTCCCTGTTACATTTTAGTTTAGTTTTATCCTTCTAATAAAAAGTGGATGTGTTTAAAAGGGGTGAGACTTTGATTGTACAGTTGTTGACTCCCTTGCAATCCTCCTGTGTCAGGCCATGTCTGAACTGTGATTAGGTGTCGAGGAAGGGCTCTTGGCATGTTGTGCTTATTACACAACATATTGTATGAAGTTGGAAAGACAGTTAATTCAGTAAGCAAATTAACTGTGTGATGTGCATATAGCTATTGACAACACTCCCTCCAATTCTGATCGGGCAAGCTCCTGTGTTTAAATAGAGCAAACCCTACCCCCTTCTAGCACTGAAGACGTCACGTAGTTGGGTAATGAAACATCTAAAAGAAAACAACAAAGCTCAGAGACCAACCAACCAAGGACCCCACAGTTCAACCCTGAGCTACAAATGTTCTCTTCTGTTGGTTTAGTTAGTGAGTCCCTGGAATTTAGTTTTTGACCTCTCTGGTGCCTAAGAGGAAACTCCACTTCCTTAATCTGAAATTAAAACCAACAAGTTGCTTCTTGTTCCCAGTAGATAGGTGCCAAGGATCAGCCACATCACATAACTGAGTTTTGAGGTTTGGGGAAATCAGATCCTCTGGAGGTCATCCATGTCTCTACACTGAGAAGGGTCCTTAATCCAAGGTGGCAGAGTGGTGGTTTTCAGAGCCATCCAAGCATTGCTGATCAACTTCCCTGGATAGAGAAAGCCCAAAGGCAAGTCTTCTCCATGTCCAGTAGGTGGCAATCAATGACCAGCAGAGCAATAGGATTGTCCTGTGGATTTTGCTTGGAAGATGACCTTAAGGCAGACTCAGAGATCATGGTGTCTTGCATACCAGATGAATGAAACAGAATCCAAGAATAAGAATTATGGGCAAGAATAAAATGTTCCAAGAGCTTGTAATATGGACATGGACATGTCATGCTATTTTCCTGCAGCAGTTCAGAAGTGGTTTGTCATTGTTTGCTTCCAGGATGTAGTTCTAAGATTTTCCGGTGGTCTCCCATCCAATGACTAACCAGATTTGATCCTGCTTAGCTTCCCAGAAATCATCCAAAGTTGGCTAATTGTGCTGCCTGATGAGCCATAGAGTAAAAGGCACCACCAATCACTGATAGATAATTGGAATCCCTTACTAAAAGACCCCAGACCCTTGGAAGCAGTGGACGGAGGTCAGCCATATCCCCCACCTTCCCTCTGTCCACTTGATTCTTTTTAGGGTGTCTATCATTTTGCCCAGTGAAGAGTCCTTGGAAGCTTAACCACTTGTCTCTCTTTGTAAAATATAATTATTGCTGTTGCACTAGGATCTTGGACTACAGTGCTCACGCAGGCTAGGGGGAATGATGGGGAAGGTGGTCCAACCGTCTTGAAGGGCAGCAGAATTGGGAAGCCTGCTCCAAAGGCAGCGGTGCATGCTAAACTGAAAGCAAGCCCATTCACATCTTTGCAGGATCTTTCAGAGAAACCTGATTTCTTCAGGTTTTGGGACACAGTGACATTTTTTTTTATTTTATTTTATCTATTTATTTATTTATTACATATATTTGCCACTCATCTCACGATGGAACGACTCGTGATATTTTGCATGGATGGAGGTTATTGTATCCATGCAGCTGGGAGAATTCTGGGATGTGAAGTCCACATATCCAAAAGTTGGCTGAGATTGAGAAAATGTGGCCTTCAAGGGTTAAAGTTGGAATAACCAAAGGTATATTCCACTGTGTTCATTCTAAGGAGCCACAACTTTATTTTCAGTGGCGCTGGAAAGGTGCGTGTCTTTTCATATTGATAATTGATAAAGCAAATTCTAGTCAGTTCTTCAGCTCTCTCTCTTTCTCTACCTGTTTTTGTCTGCCCTTTATTTCATTTCTGCCAGTTCATATCTTGATGTTTTCTTGGTATTTAATAAATAAATCTTAAGCTATATTTTTGTTAACTTGACTCAGTGCTGCATGTGCTTGCTCTGATTTGGATATTGGGACTAATATGGGAATGTTCTCGGTACAAACTGAGCCAGAAATTACCTTTTTACTTTCCAACAAAAGGGAAGGAATTAAGAAACCAGAACTAAATGCTGAGCACCCCAAAGTAGCCCAATCATTAAACATCCCTATCTATTTTGAGGTGCTTATTCAACATACAGTTGAACCACACTCAGAACCCACATATAGTGGATACTATAAAACATCCTGAGGAACATTTTGTTTTCATGCCTTCAAAGCAAGCATAACATTTTGAACATGACAATGGCATCGGGACTGGAAAATTCTAAGTTTGAAGAAATAAAAGAATAAAGCTAGATCTTGGAAACAGCATGTCCAGGAGAAGCCCTTGTCACGATAAACCTTGGATGAAAAATAATACAGATAGTCCTTGACTTATGACCACAATTGTGACCAGAATTTCTATTGTTCACCAAGCCATGCCAATTTTACAAACTTTTTTGCCATAGTTGTTAAGTGAATCTCTGCAATTGTTAAGTGAATCACGTGGTTGTTAAGTGAATCCAGCTTCCCCCATTGATGTTGCTTGTTGGATGCCAACTAGGAAGGTTGGCGATCACATGACTCTGGGATGCTACAACTATTGTAAATCCATGCTGGGTGCCAAAAGCTGAATGTCGATCACATGATCATGGGGATGCTGTGATGGTCATAAACGCGAGGACCGGCTGTGAGTCACTTTTTTCAGTACCACTGTAACTTTGAATGATCGTTAAACAAATGGTTATAGTCAAAGACTACCTGTAGATGATTGAAATCTGAAATAAAACTAAAATGTGACTTAATTCAAAACCGTACTTTAGGAAAGAATATCAAGATATGCTGTAATAAGGCATAAGCATGGTCAGGAATGAGCAGTAATATTCTAATTTCAGAAATTTTGCAAATCTGAAATGATCAGGGAATGAAAGTTTAACTGGAGGTATAAAAACGAAACGCTAATGAACCTTTCTGATAGTTAATCAAGAAACTGTTATGTCTGTTACCGGGAAATTATAAATACATAGTAGAGTTAATCAAATTTTCTGATGATATTTCCTTTGAGAATATAATTGCCAAACCAGAGTACATCAGCATGATTTGAATGAAGCAGCTGAAGGGAATTCTCTGCACAAGATAAAGGGGGGGAATGTAACCTCTGCAATAAAATAGAAGACATTTTATTACATAGAGAATGCAGACTGCACAACATCAAATCAGAGACAACAGAGAAAGATGAGATCGAGGTTTTGTAAGGGTTGCAAAAATTAATGAGGTGCAGACGAAGAAATAATATATTAGTAAATAAATGCTTTCTTGAAATTGGACACGATTTGTGCTTCGGGTGAACGTATCTACAAGGACATGCCTTTAAGCCTTGATAAACCTTACCAAGGGAAAGTTAATTTTAGCAAATTAAATGTTGACAGACATATGAGGAAAAGGCAGTATTATGCCTGGCAAATCATAACAAAAGCAGAAATACAATATTCCAAGAATCATACTTCTCAGCGGAATTAGATGCGAATTTTCAAGGTTTCTGCTGCTTTGGGCCATACGTTGTAAAAGCTTGCTTAAAAATGGATTTTGCAGTGTCACCAAAACCCCCCAGTAATTTTTAATAGAAAAATAGAGTGATGCTAATTAGCAGAACTTTTTTAAATCTAAAGCATACAGAGTAACAGGATGCATTATAATAAAAAATCCTGCAGAATGGCATAGAAGATTTGGTCACAGTCTGTGCCCTTATTGTAAAATGATTGAGTTTTGACCATGCAAAAAACCAACAGAATCAAAATCCATTTGTGGCTCGAAAGCAGAAGGAAATCTTTCCCAGGCTTGAATTCCAGCAAACCAGTCAGCTGTTGCGCCCCCCCCCCCCCATGTTTGTGGTCCTCGGCCAGTCGAGCTAAGGGTGAGAAAAATTGTGTGATGTTCGTAGGCTGTCACTCAAAAATATATTTCAGTCCTCTGTCTTCAATAGGAAGAGTGAAGCATTTAAAGGATTCAAAGTGTTCGGTGCATACAGTGTGCAGACAAAACTTCAACTGAAAAAATAAGGAAATTAAGGTTTGATCATGGGGTAGAAGATTGTCACTGGGCATTTGAAAAATATTTGACAATCAAGGTGTAAAATATGAAAAAACCCACCGTTATAGCCCTGAATAAAATGAGTTTCCTCAAAAATAATTGAATACAAGGTTACCAGACTATTTGGAGGAGAAGCACAATTCCGCATTTGCCTATAAAAAGTGCAGAGAAAAGTCCGTGTAGGAGAAGCCGCGCTCTGTTGCATCGAACAACATTTTGATGCAAAGCTTATGCAGATATGGGCCGTCCCTGCTGACTGACTGCCTTGCTTAGCGACCATTCAAAAGCACAACAGGTGTACCTGTTACAAAGGTGTTAAACAAACAGCTTTGTGACCAATCCTCACAAATATGAATATGTCACAGCACCCCAGGGTCACGTGATTGTCATTTGGGCACTTTACAACTGGCTTGCAACAAGCAGAATTAAGAGAAAGAAGAAGTAAAATTGTAAATCGCAGTCACGGGATGCTTCACTTTACAACCAAATGGGAAATGACATCATAAGCCTGTCGCGGTCACGTGCTTTTCTGCTTAGTGACTACAGCGTTTAATGATGGAGTTGCTGGTCCCAATTGTGGTTGCTAAGTGAGGATTACTCTGTGGCTGGTCCCAATCGGTGCTGATAGGGAGGGAGAGGTCCAGCCCTCGGCCATGACTTTGTGGGCTCGGTGCTTCCTCCCCTCCTTTTTAACGTCTACATGAACCGCTGGGTGAGACCAACCGTCACCACGGGATGAGGTGTCATCAGTAAGCGGATGATACCCAGATTTCCATCTCCTTCCCGGGTGACCCAAGTGATGCTGTCCTGGCCCTGACTCGGTGCCTGGAGGCTGTTCAGGGCTGGATGG
>JANHZU010003239.1:24793-49823 GCA_032468055.1 Acrochordus granulatus
TCTTGACAAAATTCCGTTAATCTCTGTCCTGCTTCATTTTGTACTCCAAGGCCAAATTTGCCTGTAATTCCTGTTAAGTTTTGGCTCCCTACTTTAGCATTCCAATCCCCTATGATGAAAAGGACATCTGTTTTTGGTTACATACATGCCATCGAACTTTATGAAAAATGCTCATTATCTCAATCTAGTCAAGAACATTCCAGAAATCTATTTGATCCCATCTATCCATCTTATGCTTTATCCTCCTCTCAATCTTGCCATATATAGTTTTTTTAAGTATATATAATCCATCATTCATATTTACAAATGTATAACCTACTGTATATATTGCTATATGGGGCAGGTGTTTTTTACTTGACCCAAATTTTTTTGGCAGTTTATGGTACTTTTAATAACTATCTCCAACTGCTTAATTCAAGCCAAACCTATCTAGTCACCCAGAGGGCTATTTCTAGTCCCTGACATCTACCCCTCAGAACACTTTTACCCACTTTTCTCATTGTCACAAATTAACCAACTGCTTCTTTCAATATTTGTGAAAATCTAGTTTCTATGGATTCACATGTGCTTCAGAACCTATATTTTATTTATTATTAAACTTTCATCCTCCTGACAACTTGGAGATTCATGGCAGATTAAATCCATAACATAAAGTTGAAATTAATACAAATATTTGACAACAGAACATTAAACAAAAGCCATTATGAATTGTAAATCTGTCCAAATATGTAGCCTTTTGGAATGCAAATAAGGTGGTCAGTTAGCTCAATTTGACAGAGACTATATTACGGACACTGGGTTGGGCTTAACTTCAAGTCACTACCAGTTGAGTGCAACCAAACCCAAAGTGCCCATCAAGTTATTTAGCCTATCCCAGTGTCTGAATTGTACAGTCTTTTCAATACCTTATCAACTGCAGCAGTACAGATGTAAATGAGGACCGAATGAGAGATTCATGTCTCTTCCTTCTCTTTCTAGCTTTGTTTTCTCAAAGAAATTAGAGTGGTTTCAAAAGCCACAGTGAGAGCAAAAAGGAATCTAGTGTGGGAATCTTCTTTTTCTAATGTATAAGCCCTTTCAGTCTCAGAAAGAGGAAAATTAATACATTTTACAGTCCCTGAAATAGAGTTCTGGGGAACCTTAGGACCAAGGCATTTCAAAGCACTACATTAGGTTTGAAATATCTGTTTAATGCAACTTATTAGCCCTGAAAATGTCATATACTTGTCTGAGACAGATGGGTGTTTCTATAGTGGTCAAAGGGATGGCAAGTGGTGAAACATGCATTGTTACATTATAATGCAAGCAATATGACTTATGTACTTGTGCCTGATACAAGTAGAAAAGACAAGTGATTCTGATATGACATTCTGATAGATCTTTCAATCATTTCTCTGCCATTGCAATTTATATCAAATGCCTTTTCTGAGATACTGTTACTCGTTTTTCATTGAAAAACAACTCTTCAGGTGTCAGGTTTAACTTCTAAGCAATCTTCTTCAGAGTCTAGAGAATTTAAATGGAGAAAGTCATGGAGAAATTTATAACAGGTCCAATTCAATTTGGTTAATTGTCAATTTTCTTTAGAAAATGAACTGCAGAAGAAAATGTATGCAAAATAAGCATTTAGGCAGCTAAAAATTAAAGTATAGGCAGAACTGAGCATAATACTAGAAAACTCAAAACAAGCAAACAAAAGATTTTGCTGAGCAAACAAGAGATATCTAAACAAGAGATATCTTCAGAAGTATAACGTATAAAGGGTGAAGCTTCAATTGCTTGAGCTAATTGGGCAAGACGGCTGTCTTTAATTGCTTCCAAAAAGTAAGGTTAGCACAACTGCTCCATTGTCTGTTAATAAAATATATTCCTGAAAATTAAATGATAATTATTTAAAAATATAAAAGGCTACACCTAAACCTATAAACCATAATGTAAATGTCGAAGTATAGATGATCTACATAAGGATATTTAATAATATTTACATTCATTAGGAATAAATCTTGCTCAGACAAGATGTTTGCTCTATTTCTAGTATTAAATTAACATAAAATACAGGGACCAGGTTTTATCCTTTTTTTTTGAAAAAATAGTAGGAGTACCAGTTTTTGTTGTTCTTATTCTGTCACTCAGTCATGTCTAATTGTTTGTGACCCCATGGATTGCAGCATGCCAGGCCTCCCATCCTGCATTGTCTCCCACAGTCTGCCCAGTTCCACACCCATCACATCTATGATGATGGGATAGGTTTAATATTGTTTTGAAAAAATAGTAGGAGTACTAGTAGCAGCCTTAACTAAAAGAGAAAACTGCTGCACTTGGAAATAATTAAATACTGAATAAAAGATATTGGGTAATTCCATTGTATTTAATTTGCAAAATCTAAACTGCAGTGATAAGCAATCCAGCAATCATCTATGACATTTTATCATTCAACATAACATTATTTTTTATTTTTCAACATAACATTATTATGTATTTATGATATTGTGTGTGCTCATGCTAAGGGGAATTCCTGCACAAATGGTTCTTTTCTGCCAACGGTATGCTGTCTTTAATTCTGCAATCTCCGACTGAAACTACACTTCCACTTCAAGCAAATTGCATTTGTACTTCCTAGTTTCTCTTGTGGGACCTTTAAGAATGCTTAATACAATTCCGTCTCATAGTAGATAACTAACTACCTCATTCATTTTGTGTGTGTATTTAATACATTCATTTCATTGCTGTTGCTTTTTTCCTGCATGTAAAAGTAAGCCAGCACAGCACAAATATACACAAAACAAGATCACTGCAACTTAAAAAGTAATAAATAAAAACTAAGCACAATAAGCTATCATCTCATCAATAGAAAGAATTACACTGATCAATCATAATTTTGTTATAAGTCTTAAATGGGATCTGCTATGTGCTTCAAGTGTAGGCACAACACTATACAGTATATATATGTACACGCACACACAATACTGTGCAAATGTCTTGGGCTACCAATTGCTTTATTTTAGCAAGGATTTAATGACCATCCATAATTGTTTTTTCATATCTGTATAAAGATTCAAACAGAAAATATAGGAAATATATATACAACATTTTAAACAAACACAATTTTCAGAACAAAATGGCTTCTTTAGGCAAAAGTCAGCATTGAATATTCACCTGCCACTTTAATCTATGGAAGCTGTTTTTTTTTCCTGCTTTTTCCTGTTTTTGAATACTGCATACAAATTTCCTGTATTTTACAGGATGTGGTTGTATTCTAATAAAGAGATGAGACATAATTATATATGGTCGTTATAGTATTGCTAAAACAATAAATCTAATAGTGGCCTAAGACTTTTACATAATGCTGTGTACATGTGTGTGTGTGTAGAGAGAGATGTTTTAAGGACTCAAGTCACTAACGCAACTCTCAAAGCAGCCACCTCCCATTCAAGCAAGAACAGTGACTCCAGAAGGATCCCCAGATTGCTGATTAGTTCTTTCCAAGATAGTACTACCTCAGTGAGAGACAAAAGATAATATATCTTTAGATCTAGAGAGCCAAAACCTCAGAGGCACCCTAATTTGCTATTGTTCATTTGTTTTATTCCCTATCACAGTTACTAGGCACTAGGTTAGCAACTGAATTGTATTGCCTGTCTGGCCAGAGGTAAAGAAGCACAGCTGGTATCAGTGTACTGATGACACCAAACCCTGTGTTGCTGAATGACCTCAGCCAATAGTTTCATATAGATGTTAAAGAGGATATGTGAAAGACCCAATCCCTGAAGCACAAGAAAGGGTCCAAGAGTTGGCCTTCTCCCACAGCCCCCCAACCAATACCAACTTGAACCAGCCTTAAAAAAAGGAGAAGAATCATTGCAAAACAGTGGCTCTCATTCCCAGTTCCTAAAGTCAATCCAGAAGGATATCATGGTTGATGGTATCAAAATTCAGTCAGAAGGGCTAGAATGGTGCAACCATCCTCACCCCAGCCCTTCAATGCCACATTCATAAGACTTAGATAATCAGCTTCATCAAGAATATCCACTACTCTCTCTATAAACTTTCCTAAAGGAGGAAGGTTAGAAATTGGATGAAAATTGTCTAACACTGTTGTGTCCAAGGAGGACCTGTTGAGAAGGAAGTTTATTTTCCAAAGCATGTCATCACCCCCTACACACAAAACAAAGACCCAATCATAGATCACCTTCCTTCCCTTGGTCATACTGAGTCCAATAAAAAGGCAGCCGAACTCACAGCAATGAGATCTGTTCATTTCCTCACAACTGACAAATTCAAACTCCTCCCAGAAAAGGGAGAGGAGTTCAAAAGAATTGAGAAAGCCTTTTGGCTTAAAGGTGAAATGTCTTCTACTTGAGAAAAATCCAGTCCAGATGCCTGTTTTTTAAACTTTTGTTGCGATGCAATTACCCTGGACGAGTGAGAGTCTTCACAGACACTTTTACAGAATTGCAGAGATGATCTTGGAAAAAGCGTATGAAGACCAAAATATGTTTTAAGCCGCAACAAAATAAGATGAGAAAGACACACAGAGTTGCCCCATCTTGACTCTCTTTGGTATAAGAGGGAGGAAAGAAGGAATGCCATCAGGCTTTCAACAATCTGTTTTAATACCTATTAAAGTAGAGCTCTGGTATTTTTTGTGGAGTTCGTTTTCTGACCTGGCTTCCCTCAAAGGGAAGCAGTCTAGACATTGATCAGGGTTTCCCTTAAACAACGGGTTCACATCTGGGCATACTTCATGTCTGAGCTCCAGGTGAGTTGAGGGTGGGAAGTTGTGGAGATGTTGGGATGCTCAGAAGACGGGTGATATGCTGGGGCAGTGACTGAAGAGGAGGGAGAGGCAGAGATGATGACTGAAGAAGAAGATGGGTTGGTGGGCCAGTGGAAATACCCTGGGCAGGAGCAGCGGTGGGAATTCCTTTCCTACCCACCCCGGTTCCTACTGCAACCAACATCTCTTTGTTGACAGCAAGGGTTCTTCAGTCATCCTTAAGGACAGCATGAAGAAGACATCCCTTCAAGCAGTGTTTCTCACCCTGGACAGCTTTCAGATGTGTGGACTCCACTTCCCAGATTCCCCAGCCAGCAGAGACCAGGGAGTTCTGGGAGCTGGAGTCCACACATCTGAAAGCTGTTCCAGGGTGAGAAACACTGCCTCAGAGGAATATCAACATCCAGGAAGGGAAAGGGAAAAAAAGCGAAGAGGAAAACCTTCAGATTTGACCCACATTGACTTTGAACGGATAACACTTATTAAATTGCAGTTTCACCGTACCTTATTTCCTTTGGTGTGACTTCGCTGGCTAGATAAATTCAGATCTTTATTTAGTTTACGATTCAGCACGTTATGTGAATTTCAGAAGTGGCTCAATCCAGTATTAAAGGGACCCCCAAGACTTCAGGTGTGGCACGATGGCCTAACCAAAGGTTGGCCTCCCTCACAATGCTCTTAGCGAGGAAACAGAATGGTAAGCATAGCTTAAAATGGCCTCAAGGTATGTGTGAAACAGCTGAATATATAGAGGAAACTGATGGATCAGAAATAGCTGAAGAAAAGACATTCTGGAAATTAGATATATTTCTTACCGGAGAAACTGCTATATTTTCCTTGGCTCCGGCAGTGAATTGTTCCAACTGTTGGCTGCCATGATGGTGTTTCTGGGTTGCACAAAGCCAGCTGGATGGACAGGTTTTCTGAAGAACAGAGTTTTCCTTCTCATCTCTGCTTGGACTTTGCCGTTCATGTTTCCCCGAGGATCGGGGCCGGTTGGTGCCACTCTCCCTTCTTCTTCCATAATCTGATAAGTCCAGAGGTGCTTCCATGGGATTGTCCTGCACAGATGTGGCTTTCTCTCTTTGATCCACGTTTTCTCTGTTGACCTGGGACATCTGCTCTAACGTATCATCCATCAGGTCTTCTGGACGGGACTTTTCCTTTGGTTCTTCTTTACCAACACTTGGTAATATGGAAGGGGTCTGACACCGAAGCTGGTCTGTGTTGTCTTCTGTTCTACCTTTTCCTTCCTGCTGCGGTTGCATCAACAAGTAGCGGAGTTTCTCTGGGCTGTTGAGAAGCTGGAGCCTATTTTCCACATGTCGATCCTTCATGTACAACACAGCACCGGGAAGTTCTAAGATGGTAGCTTGGTCTTCCCACTCATCCTGGGATTGGATTCGACCTCCTACGTCCTTAGCCAGTAGTAAATGGTGAGGGAAATCACCCTCCTTGCTGGCCGAGTTATTCCGGAGGCCGAGATGATGCAGGGCAAAGCTTGGGTTGAAGAGGTAAAGCTGTTCCTTTTTGGTGGCAAACCTCAGGTTCTCACAAGATGAGGCACGGCAGTCTGATTTGTTGGGTCTTAAAGATCTGAAAGAATCAGCACCATCACCTTGGAAAGCGAACTGCCAAGCTATTGCAAGCAGCTTAGGATCTTCCGAAGCGGGGACTTCGAACAGGTGGTCCTCAACTTATGACCACAATCGGAACCAGAATTTCACTTGGTAAGCAAGGCAGCTGTTAAGTAAGCCACGCCCAATTTTAGGACTTTTTTGCCACGGTTGTTGAGTGAATCACATGGTCATTAAGCAAATCCAGCTTCGCCTATTGGCTTTGTTTGTTAGAAGCCAGCTGGGAAGATCGCAAATGGCAATCATGTGACCACCATCCCGGATGCTGCAAGTGTCATAAATACTTGCTGGTTGCCAAGCCCCTGCATTTTAATCACGTGGCCATGGGGATACCGCAAAGGTCATAAATGTGAGGACGGTCACAAGTTGCTTTTTTCATTAACTACAAATGGTTGCTAAACAAATGGTTGCAAGTCAAGGACTGCCTGTACTTTTCATTGATAAAAGGGCATCCCACCTTGGAGTGCGAGTGCGCAGCTCTCTCCCTCTTCGTTAAGGCTGCCTGATTTTTTGGGGGGTCTCTGTGAGCCGGGGAAAAAGAGACTACTGCACTGCTTTAAGAGTCGGTTTAAATTCAACGAGTTGACTTCTTGCAGCAATGGGGCAGCATGTCACTGGTTTGCCTGAAGTGGTTACTTTAAAGAATAGAGAGAGGGGCTGGCTGGCATCAGCCCAAGCGCTTCTCTTTTTTAAAGCATGCACGGTCCTAAATTAGAAATTACAATGCACGCACACACACATATGCATGGCCAACCCCAGTTTAGCTTCTCCTAATCTGATTTATTACGTGGTTCAAGTCCACATATGCCTCTTACAGACTTGCTTTTTCTAAAACTCAGCACCCTGCAGCATCAGGGGGTCAATATCTTTACAATCAGCTCGTCTTGACTTTGCTTAGCCAGTACTGAAGAATATCATAAATCAGAGGCGTCCAACCTGGGTGGACTTGAAGATGTGTGGACTTCAGCTCCCAGAATTCCTCAGCCAGCACAGCTAGCTGAACAATTCTGGGAGTTGAAGTCCACGCATCTTAAAAGAGTGGCCAAGGTTGGACACCCTTGCCATAAACTGAAAGAGCTGCATATCTAAAGGATTTCTTTAATGGTTCTCTTCAGAGGTCTTGCCTTCATTGATCATAATTCCCAAATAATGTCTCCAAAGACTGCTGGCTGGGAATGTGGGGCATCACAGAAGAACTCATCTGCAGAACATCAGGTTGGGAAATACTGCCGAAAGCAAGGGTGTAGGAATTTGGTATATGTGTGCGAGAGAGGAGGAACAAGGAGAAAATTCACATAATTCTGGAAGTACTCAGTGTTGATGTTTCCTTAAGCGAACTGCCAGTCTTGGTTGACTTTTTCAAAGTTTGAAAAAGTCTTGGTTGACTTTTTCAAATCAGCCAGTCTTGGTTGACTTTTTCAAATTTCTTGGTTGACTTTTTCAAAGTTTGATCACCCTTTTTTTTTTGAAGAGTCTAGACATGCAGGGGCCTTGGAAATACAGTACTGGGCTACATCTGGAGAAAACCAGGTTGAACCCTTTCTTGATTTTTGGATCTCATTGGATGATGGTGGACCACTTACAAGGCATAGGGTTTTTTATTCTAGAGATAATTCCCCTCTCACTCAGAAGCACGTTGAAGACTGTAATGTCGGAATTTGTAGGGATAACAACTTACACTTCAAAGCTGGGACTTAGATTGCACTGAGGAGATGATGGCCTTTTGCTTGCAAGAGGTGGGGAACCACTTTCTGGATAGTCTCTTTCTCGAGAGGAGATTCGGGAGCTTGCTCTCATGAGCTCAGTGGTTCCTTGCAAGTGGTTGGCTCTCTTCTGCGGGCTCTAAAAACAGAGGAGTAGAGAGGAATAGCTGAGGACTGCAAAACCTCAACTGCGGAGGCTTCAGTGGGCTTTAGAAGCAATGAACCAAATCTGAATTTCGAACAGAAAAGTATGAAGCAATGAACCAAATCTGAACAGAAAAGTACGTAAAATTGCATCAGTTTCTGCTTAACAATGGCATAACGCATGGAAATCATGCGACTTATATCAATTATATAAAATTATGTACTGTAAGGATACAATACATAATTCTGGATTTAACGGACCCCTTTTCTTCCCACGTGACCCAAGGAAAACCGAGGTTTTTCTCTACATTCTTCCATGCCTACATAGTATGGATGGAAATGAACAGCAGGCTGAGGAAAGGATTAAAGTTTTCTTCAAAATTTCTAGAAAGAAATTCCCATCTGGTAAAAAGATTGTGTCCCATGGCTTATTGGAAATATAGGAAACATATTTTCCTACAGTTTATTTAACCAACTCATGGATACTTTTTCATAGAATGCTAAACTTGGTTAATGTTGACCTCGATTTAGCATTGTTTTTATGTTTAAGTATGTTGTGTGCCCTCAGCCTATTAGAGTAAACTGTGGGTCAATATGCTTGACTCAGTAGCCAGGTTAAATGTATAGTGTCAACGTAGCCTTTGATGTATGTGATAAACCATAGGTTTAACAGACCTCTGTTTCATGGGCTTTGGATACTATGGACAAACTTCCCATTGTTGGGAAGTTCCCTGAAAGAATAAACTTGTCTATTACATGACCCCAGAAAATTTTTAGCCAGGCTAATGTGTTGTGAGAATTAAGCACTCAAACCCAGTACTTGTCCCCTATATTGTTTTTTTGGGAGGAATCATCTCAACGGGGTCTCATCATCAAAGCAGAGTTGCCCCATTAGTTCCAACACTTTGGGAGATGTGTTGGACATTGCAACGCACTAGAAAAGGGGCCGGGTCTGCACTGCAACACCATGGCTGTATTTATCTCACTCTTGAGACCCTTGACCCTTCTGTGAATGAACTGGATCGCCCACACTACAGAATTCCTGCACCATTCAGAAAGACTGGGCATCTTCTTTGATCCCTGACATATACCGGTAGTCCTTGACTTACAATCATTCATCTAGCGACCGTTCAAATTTACAACAGCACTGAAAAAAGTTACTTACAACCAGTCCTCATGCTTATGACCATTGCAGCGTCCCCACAAACACATGATCAAAATTCAAGCAACATGTATTTACAATGGTTACAGCATTTCAGATCATGTGGTCGCCATTTGAGACCTTCCCAGCTGGCTTTCAACAAGCAAAGTCAGTGATTGAAGCTGGATTCACTTAATGGCCTCATGATACACTTAATGACTGCAGTGATTCGCTTAACAGCCATGGTCATAACATTAGATACGACTCATTTAAAAACTGCCTTGCTTAGCAATGGGAGAGCTGGTCCCAATTGTGGTTGTAAGTCGAGGACTACCTGTACGGAACTCTCTGCATTTGCTGCTCGTCAAGATGGGGTCGGGAGAAAGGTAAACTTTTTCCAAACATGCACCGTCAACTCCTCGTCTTCCAAAAGACCAGACTGGAAACCTGGGAGGCAAATCTCCAGAAGAAAAGCAACAGACTGAGTGCTTTTTCAAGAATTTGCGCATTCATGATTTTGAATAGATCTGCTCACTGAAACATTGTCTGTCTTTCAACATGTACAGACAGAGACACTTTTTTGGCCAAGCATGGTTATGACACACAAGGAAATTGACTCCGGTACAGCAGCTCTCAGTGTACAGAACTTGCAAGAGAACAATAATAAAATAATAACATAATAAACGAAGTTAGGAATTCAGCAGTGAGTGGACAGCCAGTAGAAAAAGAATACTACAAACTGTAGAATTAAAATAAGTATGTATACACATTAGACAGGACTCCTGGGTTAATTTAAAATTCTTTGCACTAGCATGATCATGTAGCACGAGCCAAGCATTTAAACTGATTAAATGTTTAATCTAATCTGGCATTAACCCAATCAAAACTCCTTACTGGTGCTTCGGGCAACACCCAGTTGTTTGCATTAACTGGTCAAAAACAATTTTGGTGGAAATACAGTACATGGTCCCAACCAACTTGCTTCAACACCTGTGAGCTCTTGTACCAGGAGAGGCTGATATCCTGACAGCATTCCCCACTGGGCATGGCATGGACACAGCGGCTGGTCGGAATATTTTGATGGCCATGAATTCTGGAATGGGGAGGGTTAATTTTTCAGCCCTCCCTTCTCTCCAGGTCTTTTTCTTGGAGGCTGAGAATGCAGAATGGGTCAATCGTTGAGTTTAGGTGTTCCCAGGGCATGTCTGCCTGTTGGGGTCAGTTCAACCCTCTGCATGCCTAGGCCTGATTTGGATTAAATATAACCCCTGGGATTATAGGAGTTGACTGGGGCAGGAAATTAACCCATTTTTGCCATTTCCCCAAGAGATCCAATTAAGCAAGTTCTAGGAACTGAGCCATAAAGGCTGGAAAGGTCCCAGGAGACCCTCCAGTCGAGCTCATTGCCCCTATAGATTATAAATTATAACATTTCAAAAGCTCCAGTTGAAAGAATAATCCCAGGGATATGCAGAGCAAAATTCTCCAGCTCACACAAAATAAGGAAATTAAACATAATTATGAATAATTTGAGCAGATGTAATACTTTCTATTCTTGTCTTCAAGGGAGTTTTCAGCCCAAGGTCAAGATTCATATGTGAGGAGGAAACACAAAACAAAAAAGCGAAGCTTAGCCAGGGAGTTGTTTACCATGTCCAGAGCACGATCTCCTTGCAGAAAGCGGTCAGGGGAGATCCCGCTTTCTGGTGAAGGTCTGTGATCGGGAGACTGATCTGCAACAAGAAAAGGTAGAAGGTCAAAAGGGTAAAAAAAAGGTAAAGGTCTCCCTTTTCAGTCGTGTCTGACTCTACGGGGCGCTGCTCATCTTTCATAGCCGAAGAGCCAGTGTCGTCCTAAGACCCTTCCATGGATATGTGGCCGCCATGACTATCCACTGAGGAGCATGGAACGCATAGGAACCGGTTAGGGGGTTCCTATTTATCTTGCATTTTTGCATGCTTTCGAACTGCTGGGACGAATAACGGGAGCTCACCCGGTTTCGGGGCGCCTGCGTCTCGAACTTGGACTTCTGGCCGTCAAGCCCAGCGTCTTAACCACTAGGCCACCAAAACATCCGCATATTTCAGAGGATCCTAAGACTACAAACCAGCCTCCTCCACCTGGATCCCTCTGATGGGCTGGGAATGCAGTTCCTAAAGTGCCTCGTCAATATGACCACCAACAAGGCTTGCTGGAATTTCTGGGAGTTTTAGTCCCAGTCCATCTGGAAGAGACTAGGGACAATGGATCCATTTGGCTCAGTACAGGCAGTCCTTGACTTATGACCACAATTGGGACAGGAAGTTTCGTCGCATAGTTAGGTTAAGCGAGTCATGCATGATTTCATGACCCTTTTTTTTGCCATGGTTGTTAAGTGAATCACTGCGGTTGTGAAGTGACTCAAGCAAATCCAGTTTCTCCCATTGAACTTGCTTGTCAGAAGGCATCGTGAATATGTGCCGGTTGCAAAATGCCCAACTCTTCGTCACCTGACCATGGGAATGCCGCAATGGTTGTTAAGTACGAGGACTGGCCGTAAGTCACTTTTTTCAGTGTCATCGTAACTTTGAGCAGTTGCTCAACAAATGGTTGTAAGTCGAGGACTACCTGTACCGCTGCCTCTGACTAGAGAGCAACAGTGCACGGTTTTAGGCGGGATTTCTCCCGGGCTTTCCTGAAGAGCTTGAATTAAATCTGGGCTCTGTGGTGTGCAAAGCAGGGTACCAGATCTTCTAGGTAGCGTCCCTCTGCTGCTGGAGGTTCTGCTAGGCTCCTGATCTAGAACTGACTGTGGACAAAGCGGGCCCGGTTCCAGGAGAACATGCCTCCTTCCAGTGGCTCACGACATTCGTCTTCTGTGTCTGGGCTCACGTTTTTTCCAGCACTCAGTGTCCTGCTTCGGGTGGAGAGTGTAGACACAGGCACGTCCGGAGAGAATTTGCCTTCTCTGGGGTGCCCTCTGAAGGCCCTCGGCTTGCCCCTGCGGCAGCACAAAGGAAACAAGCGAAGTCAGAACTAAAGCGGCAGGATTCGTCTTGCACGGCTTTACAACGGCTCCGGAGTAAAATCCGAAGCCGGGCATCTTCGGCAGTCACACAAAATACCCCGGATCAGATACCAGCGCTTTCTCACATCCTGGCTTATTGGTGCCGTATTTTATGTCTCTCGCAGGCAGCGAGATGAAGCGCAGCCAAGCGTTTAACGGAGACGGAGAGAGGAACCGTCAAGAGTCTGGTCTTTTTATTCCATGTTTTTCCCTTTCAGTCTGTACGCCTGTCTTCGGCTTGCATGTTACCTCACTTCGTACTCATTCTTACGAGCCTAATTTTCATAAATCAGGTCAGAAATGTCAGGATGCAACAGTGGTTAAGGCGACGGGCTCGAGGCCATGAGTTCCAGTCCCGCCTTAGGCAGGAAAGCCGGCCGGGCGACCTCGGGCCAGCCCCTCTCTCTCAGCCCAGCCCACCTCACAGGGTTGTTGTTGGGGGGGAAATAGGAGGAGGAAAGTGGATTAAATGTGTCTGCCGCCTAGAGTTGCTAACAAACACCGTCAAGGTAGGACATAATTAAATACATTTAAAAGAAGCAACACAGATACGATATCTGCTCGGCATAGGACAAACCAAACCACGATACCCTCCTGGTTTCCACCAAGCAAAATCAGCGGGGAAGCTGGCAGGAGGAGCTTGTAGAGAGTTGGGTGGACGGATAAATTTAATAAAGAGATAAGTAAAATCACAAACGGTGGTCATAGGACTTTAGGAGGCTCTCACCATGCAGGGTTTGCCTTACAACACCCAAGACTGCTGTTGTAAGCGGGCTCAGTCATGTGACGTCGGGCTTTACGACCACATCGTTTAGCAGTAGAGTTGCCAGTCCCAATTGCCATCGTTAAGTGAGGACAACCGGTATTTTCTATGAGTTTTATTGATTGATTGATCGATTACATTTATCTTGATTGATCAATTACATTTATTGATTGATTGATCGATTACATTTATCCACTTGATACAATGTTAGGTTCGGGGAACCCCTCCCGTTAGTTCTATGGCTGATACAGCTAATATTCGGTACAGTATTAACTATTTTTAATATGCAATGTGATGCTTTTAGAACTCAATAAAAATAGTTATAAATTACATCATCACATCATTTGGTCCTGTTTCAGATAATGAAGGAATGCAGAACAGGGCTGGAGGGATACTGAGCCCTAGAGGCCTAGTGGAAATACAGGGAGTCCTTGACTTACGACCGATCACTTAGAAACTGTTCAAAGTTATGACTGACTTCCCCCCCAAAGCTATTTTTGAGCCGGTTCTGAAGTTGTGACGACTGCCCCCATTTTGGGTGCTTGGCAGCCGGCCCATATTTATGGCTGTTTGCGGCACCCATGGTGACGCGACTGCAATTTACACGTAGGAAACAATGGGTTCACTTGACAATCATGTTTGCGTAACTCCCACGGCGTTTGGTTAACGACCGTGATATCTGCTTAACAACTGTGGCCTTTGCTTCACGACTGCTGCAAAAAAGGTTATAAAATTGGGTCTGGTCATGTGATGACCCACTTAATGACCATCACAACTTATGATTGTAATTGCCAGGCTCACTTATGGTTACAAGTCAAGGACTACCTGTAATTGTATCGAGGGGGGAGGGGAAAAAACTCAAGTTGCGCTTGACTCTCAGGTTCCTGTTTATAGGAAGGTTGCCTAATCTGTAAGGCACAATCTTTGCTTGGGAGAAGATGTCTACATGGTCACTAAGAGCTGACACCAACTTGATGACATATAATTGAACATAGGCAGAATGTGGCTGCATTCATGCAAAATACTTCTCCAAGCCAGTTCAAGCTAGAGCAATTGTCATGCTCAGCTGATAATGTTCATCTTGATTAATTCTTGTTGTGGTTTAGATATATATGCAAGCCAGCCGGTCAATTGGTTTCTGCTCCAGCCTGCTCAGTGCTAGAATCCAAAAAACTGGTTAGTTAAATTAGCTATCTTGTCTGAACACACCTAAGACAAGTATACCAGCTCCCAGAACCCTAGCCAGAACTAATGGGTAATCTAAGGCAATACTTTTCAAGCTTGGCAACTTTTAAGATGTGCGGACTTCAGCTCCCAAATTCCCCAGTCAGCTCTCCTACGAACTGTAGCCAGTCTCCAGGATCTCTACCAAACGATCAATTAAGACTTTTCTTGTCTTAAATGGTTATCATTCATGGCTCTGTCTTGCTTTAACCAGGAAAAGCTGGTTGTTCTGAAATATACAAATTCTAGGCTGTCTAAATCTCGGGCTGGATCAGAAAATGTCATAGTGGGTGATCAAACTTTGGAAATGCCAGGGCAGTAGAATAACTGATGCAATTGGCAGACTTGAAAAGGGACTGAACTGTGTATGTGTTTATGAAGGACCCTTGAAAAGGCATTCGGCAAGGCTGTGTGGGGTGAGAATTCGGGTATCCCAGGATGTCTCTATTTTTGTCTGTTAAATGTTGAAGAACATTTAAATCTGGGAGGGTTCTGAAAAACAGAACTATCTGATGTGGGCGTGGGAACTCTTTGTGGTCTAAAAAAGAGCCGAAAGTTCCCTAAAACTGTGGAATAAAATAAAATCCAGACATTTAACATGCTTCAAATGGTGCATCATCTGATGAAGTGACATGAGATTTTGGCCACTCAGTTAACTCTTGATTTATAGAAGCTTGTTCAGTGGACTTCAAATGCAATGGGCAACATCCTTTCACCAATTTGCTAACAATTGTAAATGCCAGGATATTTACAATTAATGTTGTGGTGCATGCATAATATCCCAAATGCCATTTTATAGACATTTGAGTATAACCAACACTCCTTCCTTCCATTATTTAAATGAAGGTTTGTTGCATTTTTAATTTGAGGAATTGCCTCCCAGACTCTGATGTGGGATTGTACGATAGAGGGGCATTCCTGGCCTAGCCGGAACATTTTTGACATAAAGTGTGTTCATCTGTGCAAGGGCACTGCCTGAAAGATCCAGTCTGTGTAGGTCTTCCTTCATTTCAAAGAGGTCAACTGTAGTAACTCCTAGTGAGGTAGGATCTTACTTTGGTTTTATCCTTGAAATGCCTTTGAAAGGTCAGCTGTTTTCCCGCTGGCTTCCCCTAATGCAGAGAGGATGGGGGATTATGTTCAACACAAAACAAGCTTCTCAATCAGTAACGCTTTCTTTCCACCCAGGTTTGCATTTCAGAAGGCTTCAGTGTGCTACATTTAAATACAGTAATAGTGCCATCTGCTGATAATTAAACTTACTTTCTACCACAAAGATTCCCCATAAAATTCATTTCAGTGCTCTTTGGAAATGCACAGTTAATTCTAATGCATTGTCTGGGTTCATGCTCTAGCATGAACTATCAACTAGCCGCACTGGTTGGTGTGACCTCTCCCAGTGTTGTTCTTCAGTGACTTGGTTTGTGCTCACCTTTAATGCATTTAAGCACATTTATGCAACTTGCTAAGTTGGGAGCTAAGCTTGGTTAGTTTGTATGTACATGTGTTTGGCTTAGTCTGATGCAGAAATTGCAATAACTTGGATGGTTAGTTGATGGCTTAAAGTGTGTATGAACACAGAAAGGTGAATGCCACCAGAAGATCTTTGTTACATGTGGTCCATATTATTATCATTAGTGTTCACTTCTAACTTTAAACAATGACTTGCTATTACTGAATAGAGTAAAAAAGAAAAAAATAAAGAATAGTATACAAAGTTATAAAAAAAGAAAGAAATACATACAACCCATGACAGACATTCAAAAAAAAAAATCCCATACAAACATTTCAAGAAAAGGGTGTAGTGGTTAAGGCACCAGACTGGGAGATTGTGAGTTCTAGTCCTGCCTTAGCCATGAATACTTGTTGAATGACTTTGGGCCAGTCACCAAGAGATGGTGAGTTGTAGTCCCACCTTAGGCATGAAAGTCAACTGGGTGACTTTGGGCCAATCACCAAGAGACTCTCTCAGCCTGACTCACCTTACATTGTTGTTGTAAGGAAAATAGGAGGAGGAAGGAGTATTAGGTATGTTGTTGCCTTGAGTTATTTATAAGAATAATAAAGGCAGGATGAAAAGATCTAAACAACACTAATAACTAAATAGGACAACAATGGCTCCAGCCCTAGGCATCGAAGACTCCATGAGAGATTTGCAATACCTTATGCCTAATCATTTTCAAGATATTTAAGGAAAAGCCAAACAATAGTGCTGAATGTTCACTCAAACATCTGCATTAAAGACAATCTCTCAATAGAGAACTCCAGTAGGTATCAAGATGCAGAAGCCTTTCCGATGTGCTAGATGCTCTTGCGGCAGAACTTTGTTTCCTCTGTTTTGGAATTAGAAAGAGGAGCCTTTCTCCAAGTTCTCACTTCCAAGCTAAAAAGTAGGGTCCAACCACAAGTTTCGCCACCTCTGAAAGGACCCAGCCTCCTTCCCAACAGAACCACGATATTTTCTTCTCCTGAAATGGAACGTGAAGCCTATCGGAAGGTCTTGAGATCCTTCAAATCCATCTCGCTTTGAATTCTCGGCAGCCGGAGCTGAAACCTAGTTGGCCAAGCAGCCATAAAATTTTCTCATCTTGCCCAGGACATACCAGCTCCTCCAGGAAAAAGGCATTCTTGGAGCAGCCAGTCTTGGTATGAAGAAGTCAGCCATATCACTTTGACTTAAAAGCATCCCAAACATCAAGAGATAAAATTAGGAAAGCTTACTCTGGGCCGCACAGCCTCTTCAGCTCTTCTTTCAGGCTTTTGTTTTCCTCTCTCAACTTACTCATTTCATTTGCTATAATGGAAAAAAGAAGGAAAATGTTGGATTAGATCAGTTTTCCCCAGCCCTCCAGATGTTCTGGAATTTATGGCTGGGGAAAAAGATTGTAGAGCGAAAGAAGAGAACACGGGTAACATAGACCTAGATTTATCAGGTACTCGAAGAGGCAAAGGTAGACACAAATACCTGGTTTATTTAGGACACACCAACTATTTAACCTTCATGGCATCAGTGATAAAACTTACAATGAAAAACTATCGAAAAATGAAAAAGTACTCAGGCCTACATGTACAATACAAGAAATTACATTTCCTAGCATCAGACAAACTGGTTTTTCAATTGCTGGAATGTGCTAGCGCCAGTTAGGAGCCAAGCAAGCCAGGGTACTACAGATCGTCCTAACTTACGACTGCAATTGGGACCAGAATGTCCATTGCTAAGCAACGTGGTTGTTCAGTGAGTCATGCCCATTTTTATTACCTTTTTTTGTCACAGTTGCTAAGTGAATCGCTCAGTTGTTAAGTGACTCGCACGGTCATCAAACAAATCCAACGTCCCCCATTGGGTTTGCTTGTTGGAAGTCTGCTGTGAGGGTCGCAAACGGCAACCCCATGACCGCAGGATGCTGCAACTGTAGTAAATACATGCCGGTTGCCAAGCGCCCCGAATTTTGATCGTGTCACTGTGGGGAATGCTGCAACAGTCGTAAGTGTGAGGATTGGGTAAGTCGCTTTTTTCAGTGCCACTGCAACTTTGAACGGTCACTGAGCAAATGGTTGTAAGTCAGAAACTACCTGCAATCGATTATAGTAATTTTGGTCCCAGAGGGAACTGCTTAAGTCGTGATCAGCTGCGCCACAGAGAAAAGTTATTCAAAAAAAGATAGACACTCAAAAAGCTGGATAATATTTGATTTTAAGTCTGTGGTTGCCGGGCATGAGGATATAAAGGATGCCCTCCTTTTGCTGGACATCTGGAACCCCTACGCAGCCCAGAGCAACATCTGGTGTGCTTTTAACTCAGCAAAAGTAACTATCAGAAGAAAACTTAAATTATCCATTCTGATTCCTAATAACAGCTTATTTGGGTTTGCTTGATGCTTTATTCTCCAACTTTACAACATCCTCCCGATTTCTGCTTGTTTTCCTTCTACAGACACATTTGCTGCATTTCCTTTTAATTTTTTTTTTCATTTAATTTTTTTATGCATGTCTTGATTGCGCCCATGGTGAAAAAAGAAGTTATCGCTACCGGCTGTCGCTTCCTGGAATGCATTGTCAGAAAAGCAACAGAGACTTGTGAAAAAGTGTTCCTGTTAACTGCAGTGCAATCACATTTCCCTTCATCGCGCTTTCAGGTTGACCTGGTGTTTTCTGCAACGACTAAAGCTTTGTTTTATATCAGAAAGATCGGGACGATTATTCTAAGGGAGATAATACAGTTTTTAAGAGAAGTGATTTCTTCTCTTTCTATGTTTGCATCCTGATGCTCAGATGCTACGTGTGCATTTGCATAACCAAATTTGATAATAAACAAACTTCCCATGTTGTGCAGGATGAGCCAAACATTTTCGTGCATCAGGTTAATCGTGATCTGCTGGATGAACCTGCCTTATGGGGTTGTTGTAACAAAAAAGTCAGAGGGAAAATATCTTGCTCTCCTGAGGGAAAGATGGAATGTAAAATAAATAAGCAATAAATTTCTACTACGAGACAAAGCATTTAATTTTAAGCATTCAGCGTTCCCCAATCTTTCTGAAACTTGTTTGTCCAGTTTTGTGTCTTTTAATCCAGCTTTCTTCTTTGTCTTTCTGACAGAGTTTCCTTCCACTAATGCAGTATGCTAGGAGTGGGAAACAAGACGTATAGAAACGCATTAAAGTCATTAAATCAAACATCAGCTGCTTGGTACTAGGCATTATAATCTTGTATGAAGTTTGTAACATCCAGATTTTTCAACCAGAAAATCCTCCACATTTCTGTTTAATATATTCCAGGTATCTAACATTAAACTTACTTAGGATAAAGATGTGTTGAAGACTTTGAAAATGGGCCTTCCTAAACTCATGTTGTTTCTTCTTTGCGAGTTCTTGGGTCACTTGGCATCTGTCACAGAGCCCAGCTCGCAACCTTCAAAGTAATAACAGTAGGGGGTGAAAAGTTTAGGACAGCAAAGCCAATGGGGAGCAGCCAGACTGAGCCAATCCCACCTTGAATCTACCTTCAAGGTAGACCAGACCAAAGTCATGCATGCTAATATTACTTTTATTATAAAGTTACAGTAGGAGAATCTTGCAAGTCTGATCCTCCCTTTATCTTCACGAGAACTAGGGTGTAGGAAAAAACATGGCAGAGCCAGAGGGAGAGGTGAAAAGAGGGATTAGTCTAGAATCATTACGTAGCCACAAAAGTACTAAGTCCAACCTCCCCTTGATTGTCGTTGAACCCTGTCTAACAATAGAAGAGAACATTAGTAGCTCAGGGTTGAACTGTGAAGTCCTTGGCTGTCTCTGAGTTTGGTTGCTTTCCTGCAGATGTTTCATTACCAAATCAGGTAACATCATCATTGCACTGATGATATTACCTAGTTTGGTAATGAAACGTCTGCAGCAAAACAACCAAACTCAAAGAGCACCAATGACTCTACAAAACCTTATCTAGTGCCAACCAGGTACTGACCGTTAGTTAAGAACAATCTTGTGTATAGGCTTTAACAATAAATCAATTAATTGAACCTTTACACGTGGACCTGATATAGGAAGAGTCTTATCTGAGACACTTTTTCAAATTACATTTCTGCATCCGACTCAAATTTCTCTTCTCTGACCATTGTCTTGGTGGCGGCTCTTTCTTTCTCCTGTTCCTCAAGGATATTCTTCTGCCCACTTTTGGGCTCAGTTTTTTCCGCACCATTATTTATTTAGCCAAAATGGATGACACCCACATTTTCACGCAAGCAGGAAGGGAGAGGGAGCAGAATGAAGGACCTGTAGGACTCCTCACTATAATGTTTTCTTGAAGACTCTTCACTCCTCTTTTCTGATTCTGATGCGCATTTTCTCACTAGGATGGAATGCTTGAAAGTCAAGTTCTGCTAGAACAGAAGTCATACCACACGGGCACAGTTCTCAATAACTCTCTCATATCCCCAGTTCTCAGTGGAGATTATTTTTGTACAGTACTGTGCAAAAGTCTTTGGCCACCATTAGATTTGGGTTTTTTTAGCTATGGCATATAATTATGTCTCAGTCTCTTTATTAGAACACAGCTAGAAAATACAGGAAATCTGTATGCAGTGTTCAAAAAGGAACAAGCAGAAAAAACAGGTTCCATAGGCAAAAGTGTCAAGTATTTACTACTGACTATTTAATACTGGTTTTTGCCTGAAAAAGCCATTTTGTTCTGAAAATCGTGGTTGCTTAAATTTTGTGTACATATTTCCTGTATTTTCTGTTTGAATACAGAGACCAAAAATAAGTATGGATGGTCATTAAACCTTTGCTAAAGCAAAGCAGGTGGTGGCCTAAGACTTTTTCACAGTCCTGTAACGATGTGCATTTCTTATGATGTTCAGTTGTACTGATTATGATGTTCATAGATTATTACTGATATGATGTGATATGTGATATGAATAATTGGGTTCACCCAACGTGCTGAACCTGGTTACCGGATTAAGGTGTTTTCTGGGGTTTCACAATTCACTGAAACCTAAACTATCCAACTAGGCTCGAGTCACACAATAGGCTAAACCATTGGGAAAAAAATCCCAAACCAAAATAAAACAAGAATTGAAAAGTTACTGCTAGCATTGCTGCATCTCAGGGGAAAGGTGTTCCTAGGGCAGGGGCCACTATTGAGAAGATGCACTGCTTAGGTCCCCCTAGGTGACAACATGTGAGGGAAGGGACCTGGGGTATGCCACCTCTTTCTGACCTACCCTCTGTGCTTCAACAGAAGGCAACGTAGAAGACCTGATCTCACAGAAACCAATGGATGATCGAGTTTGATCAAAACAGGAAATGGGAAGATGCTCCTCAGATCTGCTCAGTTGAGTTAGTTGACACCTTGCATATATTTTGGACAAATATCTTCCATCCTGAAGAGTTAGCACTACAGAAGCTCTGCAAAAATAATAAAGGACGTGGGGAGGAACCAAACATGCTTGCTGAGTATAGCTTAGGCAAAAAATTCAGAAGAATCAAGGGATTCCTTATGGGGGCTAAAAAAAAGTCAAGGTGGCGGCTGAGATGATGCAATGGAAGCATTGCCCAAAAGTGATGGATCTTCAGTGGCCACCATCTTGATCCTTTGACCTCTCCGTCCTCTGCAAATGCCCCTCGGGTCAAGATGAAACTGTTTACCTGTTTTCCAAGACTTTCACGTTTTCTTTAAGCGCTTTTTGCTGTTCACGCAGTTGGTGGTTTTTGGTAAAGAGCTCTTCAATTCTTTGGTTGTCTCTGATTCCAGGGAGAAGAACAAGGAAGAAGGTGACAACATGACAATCCTCATTCCCAGTCCTCAAAACGCAGCCCTGCCCTTTCTCTCTCTAGTCCATTCACTTTCTCTCTCAAGCTGCGTGAAAAATCGAAGTAGACAGAATAATTAAGACTAGACAAAGTACAGGTAGTCGTCAATTTATGACTATAATTGGGACCAGAATCTCCATTGCTAAGCAAGGTGGTTAAGGGAGTTGTACCCGATTTTACAACATTTTTGTCATGGTTATTACGTGAATCACTGCCGTTAAGTGAATTATGCAGTCGTTAAACGAATCCAACTTCCCCTACTGACTTTGCTTATTGGAAGCTGGCTGGAAAAGCTGCAAATGGCAATCACATGACCCCAGATGCTGCAACTATCATAAATAAATACTGGTTGCCGAGCATCCAACTTTTTATCATGTGACCATGGAGATGCTGCAATGGTTGTAAGTGCGAGGACCAATTATAAGTCATTTTTATCAGTGCCACTATGACTTTGAACAGTTGCTAAATGAATGGTTGTAAGTCAAGGACTACCTGTACTTAGAAAACAGAAAATGTTCACCCATTATGCTAAACAAAATGTGGTTTCATTCTGGCTTGGCATATCCACTGTGCTTTGTGAACAGTGGTTTACGGCTTAGTTTGAATCAATCAGCCAATTGTGGTTTATATAGTAAACCATGATTCAAAAATCAGTCTTTATGAATGTTCCTCTCTGTGCATACTAGACAAAGATTATGATTCCAACAGCAACCCAGAGTTCTTGATAGGGATGAACCTTATATTGTATTGCCCCCAAGTTTATCTTATATTTTAATTGATTCTGCATTGTCCTAAAAACGTAAGTCCAGGAACACATGCCCAACAGAACTGCATTTGTTTTACTCACCGGCATTTCTCATTGGTTAGTTCATTCAGTTTAGTTTGCAAACCTGGAATATTAAAGGATATTGAGAAACTATCTATGATCTTTGTTGCTGAATACAGAACGTTATGATTCAATCAGGTCAAATTAAAGACCTAATGATTTTTATCACAGAACATGCACTAAATTTGGTTAGCGGAAACCATGATTAAGTTTTTTGTGGCTTGACAAATTGCGTGAATCCAAACCGTTTGGTTGGATTCTGATTCAATCTACTGAAAACAGGATAATTCGCTAACCATCTTAAGAATGTTACGCTGAATAAATAGCATATAGAGAGGAATTCCTTTGGCCAAATCACAATTGCATTTGAAATGTTTATTGTGAAAAACACCACAGTTGATGTCCTCTTTCCCAAACTATGACTTCTCCAATCATGTTGCAATCCAAAGGCTACCAATGCACCAACTATGGCAGCATAGATGGTGCCAATGATCCCCAATAAAAAAAAAGGTGGTTGAAAGATGATCACATACTATGGGATTTCAGGATCCCTTTCTCAGATTTCAAACTTCTTATGTGAGATTTCAAGGCTGGGTTTACCAAAAAAAAATTTTTTTTGTATGGGATATACAAAAAAATATAATATCCCATACAAAAATTGTATGGGATATTATAATTTTGAGAGATGGGAGGTATTTTTTTTTAATCGATGGAAGATGCATCCAGAGTATAACATGAAACACATGATGGTACATGTAAAGTTTTGACTTGAAGGGTTGCATCAAAAGATTGCTACTCATGGTGAAGGCAGTGGGTGAAAAGATATGCTGGTCTTATAAAAGAAAAGATATGATGTCTTATACCTATATTTCTAAAATATATAGAAATGTAGGTTTGGTCATGTATGTGTCGATGGATGGATGGATGGATGGATGGGATAGAGTCAGTATATGGCAGGGTAGATGATAGAATAGATATATGAAGTCATTAAATAAATGTAAATATTCAGTCAGGAAGCAAACAAATAACTCTGCATAATCTAGCAACATTGAAAGTTGGCAAATCAGTCTTAATTGGGGAAAAATATTTGCAATTGGCAACAAATAGTGGCTAAGTAAAGCAGCATTCACAAAGGGCTAACTCTACAAAATCAGCAATGCTTTTCCTTTTCATCCACTTTTTCACCTGCTTATTACATTTTAAACATCTATGCATCAAATCTATTTATCCAATCAATCAGACAAGCGCAGTTCCCTATTTTATACACACACACAGCATTTCTTCTTACATTGGACTTCTTTTTCGTGTGTTTCCTTGAGTCTGTTTAAGATTTCCGCAAAGTTTTCTGTGGCCATGTTCCCTGTATCTTCACATGGATGGGTCCAGGGTAGGGAGAAAGAAATCAGATCAGGTGGTTTCAGATCAGTTTTCTCTCTCTGCCACTGTTCAGCCTGTAGTCTAAGAGGGAAGAATTAAAGATGCAAAACAAACAAACAAACCCAACCCAACCCAACCCAACCTCTCTCTGGTCAGTGGATAGTTCTGATGCTGCCATTTCCTACTCAATAGATGTATGGTATGATGCTTCTTTGAAAATTCAGAATTGAAACTAGATAACCTGTGACCAGTCGAGTCATCATTTCAGAGATATTTCCTTACCTAAATTTCCTCCCTCCCTTGCTTTCAGGCAGAGAGCACGGGATATGATGATCACATGACTGTGGCAGTGTGACAGCACTGAAGTAGCCCCAACTTTATCTGATTGCAATCCCACAGGAGTCATGGCTTCTGGATTTTGAATGTAGTATGTAAGTTAGCTCGTTTGGGGTATGTTGATTCAAAAGTCATTGCCCTATGATGCACCATTTGACCCAATTGAAGGTTACAAACAATGTTTTAGTAGTCCATATACACACTGCATAGCTAAAGAGCCTCTTGGTGAGGGTGAAAGAGGAGAGTGCAAAAGCTGGCTTGAAACTCAACATTAAAAACACAAAGATCAAGGCAACCTGTCCCATCACTTCCTTGCAAGTAGAAGGGGAAGAAATGGAAGCAGTGGCAGGTTTCACCTTCTTGGGCTCCAAGATCAGTGCAGATGGTGACTGCAGCCATGAAATCAAAAGACGCTTCTCCTTGGGAGGAAAGCCATGGCCAACCCAGACAGTGTTGTAAGAAGCAGAGACA
This sequence comes from Acrochordus granulatus, assembly GCA_032468055.1. Lineage (NCBI taxonomy): Eukaryota > Metazoa > Chordata > Lepidosauria > Squamata > Acrochordidae > Acrochordus > Acrochordus granulatus. Next base: position 49,543 of record JANHZU010003239.1, read on the forward strand.
TCCCCTTGCCGACAAAGGTCCGCATGGTCAAGACTATGGTTTTTCCAGTAGTATTGTATGGCTGTGAGAGCTGGACCATAAGGAAGGCTGAGTGGTGCTGCTGGAGAAGACTCTTGAGGGTCCCTTGGACGGCAAGGTGATCAAACCAGTCAATCCTCAAGCAAATCAACCCTGATTGCTCTTTGGAGGGACAGATATTGAAGTTGAAGCTCAACTACTTTGGCCACATAATGCGCAGGGAGGACTCATTAGAAAAGACTGTGATGCTGGGAAGGATTGAA
>JANHZU010003239.1:64644-76000 GCA_032468055.1 Acrochordus granulatus
AAATCCAGTCCAGATGCCTGTTTTTTAAACTTTGTTGCGATGCAATTACCCTGGACAAGTGAGAGTCTTCACAGATAAAGTTGCCAAGGTTGAGAAACACTGCTATAAAGAGTAAATAATTCTCCTACCAAAATACCATACAAGAAAACATCAGTATTTTTCCCAAAACCATTAAAATTGTGCAGACTTGGAAAGAGTTTTACGAAATATATTAAGGATATTTTACATTTTTTTTCAAAAAGGTAGTGTCTTCATTGAAGATCACTTTTAAACTTCACATTCTCACAATGGCTGTGGAATTAGGTCTCATTATTATCTTAGAACGTTGTACTTTTTTTAAAAAAATGTATATATTGGAAATTTACATTTAAAGAGTTAATATGAGACAAATTAATTAAAACTGTGTATCTAGGAAAACTAAGTGTATTGGGAAACATTCCATTTAAAGCTATGGATATTACAGAAAGTTCCAGTCAGCGTTGTGAGTGAGACTTGGATGTGGATTTTTTTAAAAAAAGAAAGATAAACAGACGAATAAAGGCAAACGAGTTACACCAACACATACTTCAGTTGCACTGATTCCTGCATTACCGCTCAACTCACACGCTTTACAAGCAGGGTGTGTTCACTGAAACACCCAATTAACGCATGAGAATTGTGTATAAATCGCTATTTTCTCATCCTTTATTCCATATTCAGTTATGGCTTTGCACATAAGGCATTGGAGCGGTTGCATGTTTCGTTTGACAGAAGACGGTCCTCTGTTCGACAATCACTGCAGTTTGAAGGGCTGCCTAGTCTTAATCCAACTGAAGATACAGAATGATTGAAAAACTTGAATCAACAGCTGGATATTATTTGGTCTTTTTGAATAATGGGTTAGCCTTGTAAAGCATTAGCCAATGCCTGTAGCTTGGCATCTTCTGGAAAACCGATTAAGGTCCTTTCCATTTTATTTCCTAGGTCAGTATTTCTTAACCTTGGCAACTTTAAGAAGTGTGGACTACAACTTGCAGAATTCCCAGTCAGCCATGAATTCTGGGAATTGAAGTCCACGGATCTCCAAGTTTCTAAAGCTAATAAAAACACGTCTTGGTTATTATAAAGAGGTCGATTATTTCTAAGGGACTTCACTCAATACTTTCCTCCAGCCTGATGCAAAAACATTTTTGAGCCCTTTGGCTGTAGTTATTCAATCAATTGCAAATCCACTGAACTAACTAATTAATTAAATAAATAACTGATCTTTATTTATCTTGTGTAAAACAGGGAAGTTTTCCACACTTGTACCTAAACATGATAGGATTTGGCCCTGGCTAGGTTGTCTTAATAATACTGGTGTTAAAGTCATGTTTTCAGACATCAACACCAGTGGCAGTCATAATCCCTCCAAAGGTTGCCATCAGCGCACAAATTATAATGTGAGAGACAGAGAGCATATCATACATAGAGAAGGATTAGGCAAATGCAATTACATTGTGATTACATGTAGTCCTTGACTTACAACCATGTGTTTAGTGGCTGTTCAAAATTACAACAGCGCTAAAAAAAGTGACAAAATAAAAATTTTGATGCTTGACAGCAGGCATTTATTTACAATGGTTGCATCTTCCTGGTATTGTGTATGATCTTCCTAGCCAACTTCTGCCAAGCAAACAATGAGGGAAGCTGGATTAGTTTAACAACCGTGTGATTCACTTAACAACTGCAGTGATATGCTTAACAACTGCAGCAAAAAAGGTCATAAATTGTGCAAGACACATTTAACAACTGCCCTGCTTAGCCATAGAAATTCTGGTCCCAAGTGTGGTATAAGTCGAGGAGTACCTGAAACTACTGACAATGATATCAGTATAAATTTGTTTTTTTATCCCACCTTCTTTTTGGAATACAGACCCTGGTGTGTTACTCAAATGTGGGTCTTCAGGGTAGAAAGATTTTCTATCCAACAAAGGAAAAATCTGCGTCAAGAGATGACAGTTTCTTTGCTGCATATTTTAAGCTGAACCTGGGTAGCCATCATTCAAGAATGCTTTCGTAGTCGATTTCTGCACTGAACAAGGGATTGGGCTGAATGTTATCCAAACTTTATTTTTACCTTCGTATTCTATGAGAATATGATGCTATACATAGAGAAAAGTGGGGCATCTTTTCATTATCCGTGTTATAAATCAGGGGTGTCCAATCATGGCAACTTTAAGATAGTGGACTTCAACTCCCAGAATTCCTCAGCCATCATTGCTTCAAGTCCACACGTCTTAAAATTGCCAAGGTTGGATATGCCTGTTGTAAATTCTCAAAATAATTGCAAAACTAAAAGATATTTCAGTTGTTAAGAATGAAATTGGGGTGTGCTACGGTCTGGGCTTGGAGGTCAGCCATGCACAAGGTTGAAACAGAACATATAGGAATTTCAGCCTTGGGAATTGCCATCTTTTGAGTTTTGATTCTCGAGAAGAAAGCCCATTTGTCTATTCAAATGAGAAGGAAAGGAAAAGAGTGCTTGATATACTTTCAAAAGAACATATTCTGGCCTTGTCAGTTTTAATTGTGCTATAACTAAAGTACTCCCTGAATCACTGTGAGATGATGCTGACTTTTGTAAGGTTTGCATTTTTTAAAGACCAGCACGTCCCAGAGGAGGGTGGGGGAAGGAAAGCCGCTGCTTGCGTCGTGTGATAAAATACAATCGTATTCGTGTCATTACCCATTCCTCTCCAGGAGGACCCGGTGTCCAAATGACAAAGTGTCATCAAATATGGCCCTAAATGCTTGTTGGCGATCTGAACTTATTTGCCACCCGGAAAACCATCTCTACTAGCTGATGTAGATGTACATCATCTACATCACTCTACTATGATGCACATAGAGTAACCCGAAGTAACGAACTAAAGCCACTTTTTAAGGGAACAGCTAAATGGCTACCAATTCTAATTATTTCCACAGGGGGAAATTAATAATTTTACTTGAAATACAAAAAGAAAAGTCAGGCAGAGAATAAAAAAGCAAGCAAGCAAGCATGCTCACTTCATGGGGTGGCTCCAACCTGGAGACTGAAATTTTCCCTCGGGGACAGAAGAAAGGTACATAAGAATATTGATATATTCTTATGCTCCTATTGGATCGTAATAGGATCTTATGATCGTAATAGGATCTTATTATTATTATTAAGATCATAATAGGATCTTAATATTATTATTAAGATCATAATAGGATCTTAAGATCATAATTGATAATATTGAGAGTATCTGGAGAGATATTCTGGATTTAGGACACCAAAGAATAAATGGTGATCCAGCTTTGAGGTTACTTTTCTTGTTTTTTCTTACCTGGGACCTCATCATGTTACATGTCTTTGTAGTGTAGCCCATTAGAAATGGCCCTTCAAGTCTATCTCAGCAGCTTTATGGACAGATGAGACCCTTCTGAAGCAGGAAACTCTAAGGATGGGAAAGAAGATGGACAATTTCTTCCAGAACAGGAATTTTAGCTTGCTTGCAAGAAAGCAAGGGTGTAAGGCTTATTGTGCTTTGGCTTTCCTTGGAAAATTGGGGAAGGGAGGGGAGAAGAGAAACTGGAGATCGAAGGCATTCATTTCCATTCAGCAAAGGAAATGATGGCACCCAAATAAAGCAGATGGATGAACACTTCATTTTGTTCTGGGGAGAATGCAGTTATTAAACCCATAACAAAGGAAACAAAGGCTGAAAACATCCCAAAGGTTGATAACATTGTAGATGAACTGGAGAAAAACATATTCAAATATACTTCGGCTGAATTTATGACTCATCAGCTGGGAAGTTCACTCTTGATGGGATTAGCAGAGGTCCAGGTGAATTGATAAGCTCCCCAGCCAAATGTCTTCAGAGTTTTTTTCACAGCTGGTTATTTAGCAACATCACAATTTCATTGAAGTTGAGTCTCCCCCCCCCCCGCCTTTTCCAAGCATGGGACATTTTTACATGCCTTTAGAAGTAAACGGAATAATTAAAGGAGAAAAGGTCCCTTTTTTGTTATGTTAACTTTAGTTTCTAAAAAAATGTTTTTAACTTTGAGGTTAAACTTTATGTTCATGGTAGGTTAACGTATGTGAAACTTTAGAGGTTTTGCCTACAGCCAAGAGCTGAAAGCCGAAAGCTGAGTTTTATCTCTGTTAATTAATATTAGAGGTCTGTTTGGAATTTTTGCTGATAATAGATCAAGGAGAAAGTGTTACTAATTTGATTTGCCTATTATTAAGAGATGAGTTACGGGATGAAGAGCTGCATATTTTTAATTAAAAGGAGGTAAAGAGATTATGCAACTGTTTACACTTTGATGAGGGAGGGAGGTCACTTTCTTAAAAGAGGGGGATTTACTTTTTTTGGTTTCTTTATTTCTTTTCTTTGTATTACCTTTTATTCTTTCTAAGATCTTAATAAAATTACTGGAAAAAGAGTAGATTGAATAGGATGATACCATTCTTTTCACTCTACCCCATTAGGACTTTTTCATCTTCTAACTGCTCTTTCCTGGGGTCAAAAGAGGGAGATATTTTTCAACAATCCCTGAAAAGAAAGGAGAAAAGATCCTGGAAATGTAAACTCTGCTTCTTTATGGGCCAATTGATACCTAGCAAAAAGTACATACTGGAAATGCTGATGGATGGCAACTTGATGAGCAAATGAATGGTTGGGTAGGAAGAAGCCAGGTTCACGAGAATGTCGTCCCAGGGCGCAAGGCAGTAATTTAATAATGACATCAAACTACAGAAAGGCAAATTTTGTTGGAATGTGAGGACAAAAATGACAGTAAGAGCAGTTTGGCTGGAGAACTCATGAACCTCAGTGACCACATTGGCTGAGGAATTCTGGGAGTTGAAGTCCACACATCTTAAAGGTGCCAAGGTTGGACATGCCTGGCTCAAATAGTTCTTTCCAGTTCCATGACTGCATGAACATCTTTTCATTTAATTCCTTGGATGAAGATATTTAGACTAATCTTCAGTTGTGAAATGGATTCTCAGCTGGGTGCATCAATATAAATACAGGCAGCCTTGACTTATGACCATTCATTTCACAACAATTATGTTGGCCCTAAAAAAAGTTACGACCAGTCCTCACACATACAACTGTTGTAGTGTCCCGCGACCATGTGATCAAAATTTGGGTGCTTGGCAACTGGCATGTATTTATGACTGTCGCAGCATGCCAGGATCAACTGATGTCCATTTACAACCTTCCTGGGGGGGCTTACGACAAGCAAACTCAATGGAGGAAGCCAGATTCACTGAGCAACCTCATGATGTGCAAAAAAGCTCATAACATGGGTGAAACTCATTTAACAACTCCATTGCCATTGTCTCCTTTTCAGGACTGAGAGGGTGAGCGGTTCAAGGTCATCCAGATGGCTTTGTGCCTACGGTGGGATTAGAACTCATAGCCTCCCAATTTCTAGCCTGGTGCCTTCACCACTACACCAATCGGGCTTTCTTGGGAAGGTAGAACCTTATTTCATCCGCTTTATATAACCAGCCAAAGTCCCCGCACAGGAAAATTGCTGGCATTTATCCCAGACCCCTGAGCCACCTCCGAATAAAACGGACTAGTTGCTTCTATCCTTGATCCACTGGAATTTAGATGACTGTTAATGGAGACTCTAAACGGCTGTCAACTTGATCCAGAATCCAGGACCCCTGTTCTTTTATAGTGGAGTGCAATTCAGGAAGGGGAAGTTGGAAGGTAACGGTGAAGAAATCAGAGACAATAAATGTGGAAACGGAATGGATGTCAGACTGAAAATCACCATCCAGATTAGGCACTTTGGGAGATATCCCAAATAATAGTCAAGGTTGATCCATCTAATATACGTTTGCTATATCAGATTAAAGAAGGTTTCCCCCCCTGCAATCCAGTAAGGAGACACACGTCTCAAAGGCAGAGCTGTCCACATAAAACAGTCAGTGACCATCTTGCACAAATCATTTTCACTCCATAAAGCAGAAGCTTCACTCACGCTGCATTTCCCCTTAAGCCATCTTGGCTGGGATGATGTTTGTTTGTTTGCTTCCAGACGCAAAATGTACGAGATTTATGAAGGGCAAGAGAAAGAATATGGTCCATACAGAAAAAACACAAACGATGGCAGAAAAAGGAAATCCTACAAATTTGTCAGCCACAAAGAGTACTTGGTATTTTTAAAAAAGAAGCAAAGGAATTATTTTAAATATAGTTTCAGAAGTTTAAAGAGGCTCCCAGATTAAATCGAATTTGGTCAAGCCTTAAAGAGGATGCAATTTGATCAGTTCAAAGAAACTTCTAGATTATCTTTAAATGTACATTTGATCAGTTTAAAGAGGCTTCCGGATTTCACTGTGAGTTCTAGGTTCAAGTTCCCGCTCAAAGTTTCCTAGGTGACTTTGGCCCAGTTACTGGCTGAGTTGTCACATCCTTAGTTTAGCCAGGGTTTACTGAATAGGCTAAAATCAGCTTGTTTTAATGAATGTGACTAGACCAAAAACCAGACTCATGGTAATGAATGCTGTCCTTAACTCTGGGCTGAGCCTACATCACAGGGCTATTGTAGGAGAGAATCCATAAATACCCCCTTGATCTCCTGGGAAAAAATGAGATTGGAAGTAAGGAAGGAAGGAAGTCAAAAAGGAAGGAAGGAAGGAAGGAAGGAAGGAAGGAAGGAAATGCTGATCAATCCAATTAACTTCTTGATCATATAGCATGGGGCTAAATGTTGAATAAAACCTGGTGCTTTAAGTGCTCTGAAATGTATATCTGAATGGTTTATTCACACATGCAAGGTACTAGCAGAACTGTCTCTACCATTAAGCAATCTGGGGAAGCTACCTGAAACAGCTGATTTTGGAAGTCTTGAAAAATTTAAGATGGTTTGTTCTTCCTTTTATTTTTTTTTCCTTGTAATTTTTATTCTAGAAGACCATGACAAAAATAAGACGAGCAGCCTTGGATGATGTGGTCCACAAAATCATGGCTATGGCATGTTTAATATTTTCAAGTTATTCTAAATATTTTAAGAAGGAGATATTTTTTTTAAGTAAAACCATTCTTTGAATAAAGTAGGATTTATCAAAATGAAACTGGGGGGGTGTTGGTAAGCAGTATGGAAAATTAATAAGGTGGAGCAAAGTCTCAGTAAAACAGCATAGTAATAGAAACATGCCATTTTGGATAGTCTGATGGGCAGCATATGAATTTAATAAATAATGAATAAATATTCCACTTCAGAATGCTTCCCACTCACTGAATTCGAACAACAATCTTATAAGGTAAGTTGCTGTGGAAGGAAGCAAGTCTGAGAAAGATAAATTATTTTTTCTCCATGGAAGAAGTCCATTAATAATGCTGCCATTTACCTGAGAAGTAAATTTACTCAAAGTGGCAGCTCCCTGCTCTTTATTAGGTGATAATATGCTGGGGGTTCTGATTATAAATCACTTTGTGTTCATTTTACCTTAGAAGTCAAGTCTTTAGGGATCTTGAGAAATCTTTCAAAAAATTGCAAGCTATATTTTAAGGGCCTTAAGACAGCTACTTATACACTGGAACTATGTGCCAAAGCTTCCTGGCTATTTTTCCCAGTAAAATGTGCATTGATTCAGGCATAATCAATCACAACTGAACTTTTTTACTGATAAAAGAGAAGCAATTATTTCCTATTCCTACCCCCACCTCCCCAGGAAGGATAATGGTGACTTGGAGTCATTCCTTTTCAAACATACTGGGCCTCCTACCTCCTTTGAGTCAGCAGAAAACTACATTAGGGTGAAATTTGAAGATCTTGCCTTAATTCTCTGCTTCAAGTCCCTGAGGTCCCTTGACTTCTCCATAACTTGTTTTTCTAATCATTAGACTGCTCTTGGAGAGAAGAAGGGGCAGGAAAGAATAATTTAGTCTATAGCCAGGCGTAGAAAGAGATGAAGAAGACCACCAGTGGCATGGTGAATGCACTCAGTTATAAAACTGGTGCAATGGAAGAGCCAAAGGACCAGATGAGAGACAGATCCTCCTGGAGAAAACCTATTTATATGGTTGCTAAGAGTTGACACTGGCTTGATGGCTTGTCAATCAATCAATCAATGCAAAGACCCAACTCTCTGGAGGAAGCTTTCGTGCTAGGAAAGCTGAAAGGAAAGAGAAGAAGAGGATGACCAACAGCAAGGTGGATGGACTCATTTACAGTCGTAATGGGTGTACAGTTGGAAGAGCTGCAAGTCCAGGTTAGGGACAGATTGCTCCATTTTATCAATGTCCTTTTTCAACTGGCTTTCCAGAACTGAATGCGATACTCCAAAGGGGCCTCATTGATCTGGACTCTATGCTCCTCTTGATGCTCTTCAAGATGTTGTTGGCCTTCTTTGCAGCTACATCACATTGTTGGCCCAAGTTGAGTTTGTGATCCACTCGTACACCCAAGTCCTTTTTATATGTCCTGGTCTAGAGTCAGTTTTCATAATCTCATATGTGTTTCTTTCATTTTTCTTAGCTAGATATATGACTTATATTTCTCCCTGTAAGTTCTTGTTACTGTATGATTTTTGTACGTGTATGTGTGCCTTGGAGTCAGTTTTGCCTTCTGGGAACTGCATGGATCATTCACTGCAGTTTTCTTGGCAAGATTTTTGGTGTGGTTTGTCCTTGCCTTCTACTTCCTAAGCTTGAGAGAGAAGGACTGATCCATAGTCACCCAGCTGGCTTCATGCCTAAGGTGGACAGAACTCAGTCTTCTGGTTTCTAGCCAGGGGTTTTAACCACTCCACCAAACTACCTCTTTATTCTATGATAGCACTTTTATTTTGCATGTATTTACTCATTTTATAATGTTCTACTCTGTTTTTCTACCTAAAGTAACCTTGAAATTTGCTTGTGAAATATGTGAAACAATCATATGGAAGCAATGATGGATACTTATATAAAATTAAAGAGCAGCTAAATGTGGTTAAGAATAAACAGTTCAAATTAATCCACAAAAAGCTAATCAGCTCCTAGGTTTATGGGAAGTGGAGTTCAGTGCATTGGGGGAAAAATCATGCTGGGCAAAAGAAATTGCAATTTCTTTTTTGTATTTCTCACATAAATTGGCCAAGAGGACATAGTTTTCATTAGTCACTTAGAATGATCAAAAGAGAGACTTTCTTTCTTGATATCAGAATGGCATTGAAGATATAGATAAAGGGTGAGCTACAGGAAAGTTTTAATCTCTAGTAGGCACTATTTGAGCTTTTGAGATCCACCATTTCAGCCAAGAGAAGGTTCCTGGTGATCTTAACAGACAGACAGATTCATACAAGATGACTAGTGATAATTTGTTGATATGATGTGGGAGAAATTAAAGGATGCACTGTGGGGTTGATCAGAAATTGTAGTCTAAAAGTTGTTAGGAACAGTCCTTGGGTATTCTGAATTGTCTTTAAAAAATCAAATATTCATGTTAACTGTTGCTGTAAAAAATTGCCTTCTTGGCTGTAATCATAAAAGGATATTAGCTGTTGCAGGCTTAAGTCAATGTTGCATCGGTGGACACATAATTCTGAAAATCTATAATATACAGCCCACAATTCTGTGTGGTCCCATCATTTTATTCCAATTTTCTCCCAAACATTCATCATTAAATGAACTGTGATTAAAAATGTCATAAACATTTTCTTAGCATGTGGAATGTTGGATATGAATTTCAGCTATTTCAAAATGAATAAACAGTTGTCCATTGGATTTGTAAAATAAGCAGAAGCTCATAAGCAGAATATCCATACTTATACATGCCTAAAGAACAGAACACCCCAGAACATCAAAAGCATTGCAAATATTTCCCAAATAATCTTACTGTTAGGTCTTCCAAAATAAATCCCATTAAATTCCCTTGGTTTATTGCCAATTGAATTCAGTGGCAATGAATTACATCCTAGAGGAAAGGTTAGAGATGGACAATATGTGTCTCTGCATATGTGGGATTTTGTCAAAACCTTGAGGAATAGATGTAATTGTCTAGCCAAGCTGGAAATGAAGTATACAATCGTGATCTCTTGATATGAGCAGTGTGAAACTGGTCTATTTGAGGTTAGGCTATTTGTTCCTCCAGATCTTAGTTCCAGGAGTGAACAAGTCTGAAGTTTCTGAGCATCTTCTTTGCAATCCTTAAGCCTCGTTCCTTTCTTGCTGAAAACTGCTTTGGGGAAAATGGGAGGAAGAAGAAAGAACATATGCTGCTTGAATTATACAAACTGAAGGTGTAATATAAATAAATTTAAATTTACAGTTTAAATTATCAATTTAAATGAACTGAGCCACAGGAAAAGCAATCCTTCAAAATTCTCTCCCACGGAGTAGAGACAATGGGGCTCTTGACAACATTATCCTTGAGAGTCCTTCTCTTGTTCATTGATCTCCAAGCAGCTTCTTGGTTCAGTGAAGAACTCCAAGAGATGAAACACTAGAAGAGATATATGGACTGATGCTGGCAGAAGACAAGGAGCAAATTCAACTGGGTGCAAGCATGTGCCCAAAATTAGGTGTACTATACATTGTAGTGCTTATTCTATCCAAAGAGTGCTATCCCATGACTCTTTTTAAATTGGCCAGAACCTTTTAGAAAGTTTGGTCAGATTACATTGTGGATAAAATTATTTGCTTTTGCTCAGAGCTACAGTAGATATCATCCAGGCAGAACAAAGATGTGATTAGGATAGTAGGAAAGCCTCTGGGAAAAGGATGAACTTGTTACTCATGAAGAAATAGACAGAATTCTTGGTGTGCATTCCAGCCAACCTGGTAACCTTGGGCCGGTCACTCTTAGGAAGTCAGTGCCAAAATCTTGTCAAAAAAATTGTAGGGACTTGTCCATGCAGTTGCCAGGAATCAACACTGGCTGGAAGACACCAAAATACGTAGAGGTAGATAGATATAACGATACTTAGAGATATTTAAAAGCTACCATGGCCCAATCCTTCCTATGGAGGAGTTTCCTCTCTGATTTGAAGCATTATGCATTATTCATTTGAAACATTATCGTGTGGCAGAAGGACATGGTGGATGCAAGGATGCTTTATAAGAGTAGAAAGGCTTTATAAGAGTACTGTGAACTGTGCTGATGTAAAGGGGATGTATTTATTTTTCTTTGTTTCATAGATTTCCTGCCAAAAGTTCTTGACAGTTCACACTCGTTTAATTAGGTTTCCATGCTTTCTCTTTTCTCACATGCTTTCCATTTCTTATTCTTTCGGTGCACTTTGTGTAATGTTGCTCTGAAAGGGAAAAGTCAAATGGGTCTCTATCTCTGTGTGTGTGTCTGTCAGGTGCAGTAATGGCCTCAAACATAAATAAGTTTAAGAGGAGACAAGACATCCTTT
>JANHZU010003239.1:76100-89472 GCA_032468055.1 Acrochordus granulatus
TATGCCAGTTTAATCATGGCCACTCATTAGCATGGTTATATATTAATTCCAGGATCAGAGAGGTAATGGCTTCATCATCATCAGGTAACGGTGTTGGGAAATGTTTACCACGGCATCTGTGGGAATGAAATGTTGAGTTAGGGGCCATAGGTTGCCAAGTTTTGTGTAGCAGCGCTTAAAATCCATCAGATGAGGATTTGTGCCATAAATTAGTTTTAATGAGCATCTAGTTCGTCATTCTAAAATGTTCTGTACTGTGATAGATTTACTCTGCCATGTATTTGTTTAATTATTTTATATCCCATCTTTATTATTTTTATAAACAACTCAAGGTGAATGAGCATATCTAATATTCCTTCTTTCTCCTATTTTGACCACAGCAACAACCTTGTGAGAGGAAGTGACTGGACCAAAGTCACCCAGCCATCTTTCATGCCTAAGGCGAGACTAGAACTCGCCGTCTCCTGATTTGTAGCCTGGTGCCTTGACCACTAGACCAAGCTGGCTCTAGTTTATCTACTATTTATAACACAGATAATTTATTGGCCAGGTGTGATTAGACACACAAAGAATTTGGCTCCTACTAACCTTTATGCTCCCCTACACCCGTCTAATGCTCCTATCCCTCTTTTTAGTTACCTTTTTGACTTTGTTTTTTAATGTACTTCTATTTTAGATCTTTTAGCTTTTTGTAATTTTTATTTTTTTTAGATTCCGATGTATTTTCTATGCTTTTTAATTGATTGTGCCCCATGCTCCTTACGCAGGTCTTTGACCATAATAAAGATTGGATTGGATGTAGGTGCCATAAGCACGCTGCGCAAGCCACGATGGCACTGCGTGCATCATCGCCATCAATCAAAAGATGTCATTGGCATCCTTTGTCCGATGACATCATGATACAAATGGCATCACTTCCCCTTCCGTTGAGCGTCCGCACTAGATATGTCTTTCATCTGACCCAGCCTTAGTCTTCTTACTTTCTCTCTCAGATTGAGTTCTTCTGCTTTGTACTTTCTTCAGAAAATAGAGCCACACATCTTTTGCTTCTGGGTGTGGAGCCAGCTCACAAGAAACACTTGCAGAGGAAGATGCGGCGTGTCAAAGAGATATTCCTAGCAGGCGTAGCTTGGATTAAAGAGGAAGCAAATTGAAAATAACAACTCGTTTGCTCTGAGATACTCTGGCGCCTTTGATCCATTGTCTCCAAAAGTTCCATGCAGTTAAATGTTTCCTTGTTCAGCAATGATAACAAGTTTTTTAAGCTGGGAAAAGAGCAAAACTCAGAGATCCGTGTTTATTTTTCCATGGGTGCGTATCAAGATGGAGGAACTGCCGCAGTAGCAGCCGCGGGCCGACTCCGCTTTCCCTTTATGGAAACTCCCGAGCTGGTGATTTGAGTCATGTTCCATTATTTCCTTTTGAAATAACGCAGGCGGTTTTCGTCTGGGGAAACCCAAAGCTTGGGCAATGTCTCAAGGCCGCCTTTGTCGCGCTTCCTGGAAGACGGGGCCGAATCTGAAGCATCTGAATCTGAAGGGTGAAACGCTCTCGATCCCGCCCGGGGGATTCCCTCTCTGGCTTTCCCAGCGATTCCTTTGTTTTTGCTTAAAGACTTCACCCCACCCGTATTCAAGGCAAAGCAGCCGTCTCTAGCATTATCTCGTCCGAATGGTTTTGGGTCCTGCAAAGGTCCCACGGGGAAGGTAGCATCCTGGAGCCTGAGCTGCCTCCGGGAAGATGCCTGTTTTGTGCAGGCCCCGCCCGCCAGGCGACCATTTTGTGAGTGCGCCCTCCTCTTGCTCTCAAAATGCCCCGACTCTTTTTTGCAACGGCTGGGCCATCAATCCTAAAAGAAAAACCCCTCCTCTCGATTGTACATTAAGCTTGAAAATCCTCTGAACCCGTTGTGTGTATTTGAATCCAAACTTTCCTAGCTAGTTTACGCGTCCGCCGAAGATGATCAAATGTCCCTTTTGGTTGTTCGCGTTTCCGACATAAATTGGAAGCGCCTTTACACGTTCGGGACAGTTTCATTTCAAAATGAGTCCGTCCTTTTGGAAAAATTCTCTTTAAGATTATACGATGACAATTGTTGTCCTTTCCACCGCGTATTTCTCCATTGTCCAAATTTTAGCCCGCTTTATCTTGCGTTTTTTCACGTGTTCTCATTCTGCAAATTTCAGTCGAAGTTTATACATTTCTACTCTATAAATGAATTTTATAGAAATAGACTACTGCACACACTTCTATTCAAATTCAGTCGTACATGTTCGAAACTACAAACTCTTTTGTGTCTACTTTACATCTTTCTAATAACTGTAAATAGGTAAACCGTTGACAACTATACCCCTCTGCCACCGGTTCTTCTCTTGATTTTATTTTGCATTCCCCTTGGCAAAATTCTCGCACCTCATGATAAGTTAGCCATTTGTGTTTGCCTATTATTTCTCATCTACAAAATGCTTCTTGTGCTGAGAGCGACAAAGGTGGTTTGGGGCACAACTTGGGATTATATCTATAATATATCTATATATTATATCTATAATATATAATTATAGATTATATCTATAATAATTATATCTATTCCCTATTCTTAATATCTATCCCACATTTATCATAATTATTCTTAAAACCTACATTAACCTTGACTTTGTTGCGCTACAAATATCCATGCCACCCAAATCTAAGGTCATGTCCTCCTAACTCCAAAAGTTTTCTATTTCTCAACAACACCCACCCTTTCATCCAAAGCCAACAGCAAGCTGCAAAATCCAATTTCAAATCAGTAGACCCAATCTTCCTTTTTTACTTTGCATCTTGTAACTTCATGTATTTAACTTGTGGGTTTTTTCCCCCATCACACAAATTTAGATATATTCTTCTAAATCACTTGTCGAAACAGATATCGCCTGAAACAAAACCATCAGACTAGACAAGACATTCCTTTTATCACTTATTTCTTAGCGAGTTTTTTTGTAAGCTCCACCTATTGAGTATGAACATTTTTAATAAATAAATAATAAATAAAACTCTTGTCCTATAGATTTCAGTAGCACACGTAAACGTCCCTACAAGAAGAGCATTGTTCCTGACTACCAACATATGGATAACGTTGTTGCTTCAAAGAAGAATATGCCATATTAAGGATTTATAGGTAATAATGGGCACCCTGAATTTGACACAGAATTAAACTGGTATCAATGCAATTCAGTCCAGGAAGCTACTGTATCTGCCTTCTGGATGTTCTTGACAGACATTTGGCTGCTCCCATTTTGGATCTTCTGCAACTTTCAGATCTCTTTCAGGGGCATCCCCAGGACAACCGGTTGCAACAGTTTTATTAGGAGGTAAGCTGTGAAATTAGGCCAGGTTTGTCCTCTTTCAAAAGGATGGTGATTCATTTTTCTGCTGAGTCATCCACATGATGATGGTGGATCATCCACAGATGGTAACATGTGCTCCTAACTACCACACAGTAGTGTCCACTCAAGGGCAGATACAGTCTATGATCATCCCCAAACAGCAGACTTGACCTTTAGGGGAAAATGGTGCCTCTGGGATAGATAGAGCTCAATCATATCTTGAGAGTTCCCTGATTGCTAAATTCTAAGATCTGTATGGATTCAGTTTTTGCCCAATAACATGTGAAACCAGAACATAAGCTGGCTCAGACAAAAGTGCATCAGGAATCTTAGTGCATCTCATGAAAATGGGCAAGAGAAACAGACCTGGCTATCTTCTGCATGCATCCTATCTTCTGCATGCATCCTAACTAATAGGTTACATGCACCCAAAGAAGCAGGATCCCCCATACTTAACAATGTAGAGTTGTTAAGTTCTGACATGGAATTTTTGAGATTTCTGTCCTGAAATCAGAAGTGTTACAAATGTTTTCTGCATTTTTCCAACCATTCTTATCAGACCAGATGGAAAATAAATTGTATTTGCTTTTTCATCAAAGGATGTAAGGAACTGGTTGTTTCACTTAGCTTGCTCATGAGGAGGCCAAAGAGTTTGGAGGTTAATGGGGCAGGACTTCAATTATACAACTGTGGTTATCACTTTGACTCTTCCCCATGGATGGCCCTGCAAAATATTCTAAGCCAAAAATTGAGATGAAAACTAGCCTCACAAACACTAGATCTTTCACTGACTGGGTTAAATGTTTTGTGGGAACACAGCCAACATCTGTCAACGCCAGTTGTTGGATGGGGATTGCAAGCAGCAGGAAGATGTGTTCTCATGTCCTGCCTTCCAGCTTTCCAGGGAGATCTGATTGCTTTTGCTATTATTTTAAGCATGTTAGTGAATTCTAGGATTGATAATACATATTTGCATGGCCCTTCCAGACCATCTCTGTAGGGAAGTTCTATCTTGATATTTTGCATCATTATCTCTTTAGCCTTCAAATTCCCCCTGTATCATGCCAAAAAGCATAAACCCATAAGCCTGTTCATACTCCTTATGAAAACATATAGAAAATGTTTTAATCCTCTCACCTCTTATTTAACTTGAGGTTAACCTAAGACTATCTTTCTTTCTCTTAGCCTCTGTTTTAAAATAGATTTGCAGAGACATGTTTAGAGTCTCCAAGACTTAAACTGAAAGTAAAAATTGCTTTCTCTCCCTTAATCTCTCCTTTTTTACTAGGTTCTGATTATTTTTATATGCCTGCTTCTTTTCCAAAGCATCTATCCTTTTCATTTTATGCAAGAAATCAACTGAGCACCCTCTTTTTCAGTGTCTTATTATCTTTTTTAATTTTATTTTGAGGGAGGCTGGATTAACCAAAGATTTAGTTCCAGTTTAATCTCTCCAACTGTTTAGTAAACAATCTCCCAATTTATCTGCAGACAATTTTCTTTACATTATAAAAGTTCAATCAAAATTCCTTAAGGCAGTCTTTGGTCTCCTTCCTTTGTAATCTCTAAACCCTATATAAACTCAACTTTAACCTCAGCTGGCTGGCTTCCCGGGGCCTGCTGGCATGAAGCTCTGAAAGTGATTGGCATCAAGATATTAAATGGAAGACTTGAACTCAGAACTATGTAAGATTCAGTGAGATCTTCTGAAAATCAAGGATCAAAGCTGCTTGAACTAGGTGTGGCAATCTACAACCCCCAAGGCTGAATATTTATTTTATTCCATATATTTAAAACATTTGTAACGCCTTTCAGTTTAAGTCTGAGCAGTTTACCATCCAACATAAAATATATGCTAAACCAAAAATCAGAAAATGAGATACTACAGCCATACTTCCCTAATGTACCTCCCAACATTATCCTCCCACTGGGACCACATCTTATCTCATTGCATAGGGAAAGAGCCAGCTTTCATATGCTCTCCTTAAGCTTAAAAGTGTGGGGACCTGTCAGATTTTGAGGGAGGGATGTGTTTCATAAGGCAGGGGTTGCAATGGAGAAGACACACTTCCAAGGACCCACAAGAGGGCAATGTTTAAGGGAGGGACTGGGAGCATGCCTACCATATCCAATCTAGTGGGATGTCTTGTGCCATGTAGGATTTTAAAAGTGATAACCAGCATCTTAAATTGTAGGAAGGGCACTGAGCTGAAAGCCAGTGCAGCTCTCACAACAGGAGTGCAACTTGGGCAAACCTGGAGGTGCCCAACATTGCTGCATTCTGGACTTCTAACTTCTAGTTGGTCTTCACAGGCAGCCCCATGTAGAGTGCACAAATATCCCTATCCTAACAGCTTAGAGTATAGCACATAATTTTGGAACCCATCCTCTGGTTCAAAGCTTAGCCCAATCTTGCACAAATGCCCTCAGTTGTGGTAGACCACAAATTCTATCATTTCTACCAAGATGATGAATAGGTTAGGCTGGCCAAGGATGCTCTGAGTCACACTTCAGTTTGCAGGGTGTCAGGTTGGAGAACAGGACTGTATATGGAGCTTCTGACTGATGCATTTTATCTCTTCACTTGTGGACAGCTATAGAAGTGGTACAATCTAGGTTTAGTATTCTTTGGGTAGGAGAGAATAGTTGTTGAAAGATTTAGCTCTGACCTTGAGAAGCAGGTGGGAGATAGGAAATGGTTGCTCAGCCTAGGAAAGTAGAAAGTGTGAGAAAGAAACTCAGATCAGTTCTACCTTGACAGTGTTGCCCTTAAAAAGAAGTAGGGAAGATTCTGGGTAGCCTTTCAAGAATCCTTGCTATGTCTGTTTCTTGACCTGGCTTAGCTCAAACGGCTGAAAATACCAGCTACTTAACACTACTTCTGGAATATGCCCTTTACTTAGCAAGTGGGTTCTCAGTGAGATAAAGCAGTTACTTTCTTCCAGGCACTAAATACAGTATATTTCTCTGTCAGACTCATCCAGGCAGCTTTGACAATCAAATAGTTTATTTCATAGAATTACAGAATGTATGAGTTGAAAAGTATATCTGAACCCATCTTGTCCAACTTCCTACTCAATGGAGGAATCCACAAAACCGTCCTGGATGGATGTCCATCCAGACTCCATTTGAAAATTTCCAGTGAAGATATATTGTAATGGACAGAAGAAATAACCTTGAGGAACAGGAGGAAGAACTGCTACCAAGGCATCATTCAGATAAAAAAAAATCTGAGTCCAGGCTAGAAGTGCAACCTGAAAAGTCATCTCAGACAAGCCCCTCCCTAATTCTCATAAAGATAAAGGGGGTGGGGAGGGACATTCAGACTTGCAAGATTCTGTCTATAAAAATAGTATTAGCCTTCATAACTTGGGTTCCCTGGCTGGTCTACCTTGAAGGGCTGACATAAATAGTCTGCTTCCACCGTATGAAGTTGTTGTCTCCAAAGTCCTTTTTATAAACAGTTTTATGGCCATTGCATTGCTAACTCTTCCTCTGATCATTCCACAGAACTTCCTTTGAGAAGGCCAGAGCTGATTTTCTAGCTGTTTATTTTGAACTGTTTCTTATTGTGCCAGTACCATCTTCATCCAGCATGCCTGGAAGGCTTTGGGTTGGAAAAGGTTGCATGACAGCATAAGGCATCTTCATTGCAGGGTCAAATATCCAACCAAGCAATGTGTGCAGGTAATTTTAAGAGAAAAAAATATTAGAGGCTCAAGAAGACTCTTATCAGTGTGAGTTTTCAAGAGGCATTGCTCTTCACCAATGAGAGAAGAAAAATGAAAGATGACCCCACGTTGAGATCAAATTCTTGTTTCTTGTAGGTCCCTAAAGTCCAATTCTTTTCCATTCCCAAGAATGAGATAGAAAATAAGCCCCCAAGAGCGTGGGATCTTTAAGCATCTCCAGATCATTTTTCCCACCTCCTCTTGTAAGTGCCAGAAACGGCTGGCCAGGATTTCTCCCATGGCGCCTACCAATTCTGCTCCTAAAACCGCCCTGGGTTATCGCAGATGGAAGAGCTCCTGTTGATGTTGGTGGTGCCTGTTGGTTGTCAACAAGGCATCTTATCTTCTCAAAACATTTACTTAACCCTTCGTCTTGTAGCCCACATGGGTTGGGTGGGGAGGATGGGAGAAAGATGGAGGTATTAAGGACCAGTTTGTTGGGCTGAAGAACTATCTCTGAGGGAAGTGAGATTTTAGGTGTAGTATAAACCTAAGTCAAAAATGTTGTGAAAACATATCCCCCCATTTCTAACCAGCAATTATGAAAGAATACTAATTAAAAACCAAGTTTTAGGTAAAATTCTACAGGTTTAGAAGCATTTTTCCCCTTAGATCCCTGATTGCATGCAGAAACTTGCTATTTAATGTCATAAGATGATCTCAGAAATTATTTGATGGTCTGAAACTAACCGAAATCCCCCACCTATCATGAGCAACGGTGTGGAAATGTGTTGATTGCAATTTCTACAACTCCCCAGCTGGCATGCCAGAGTTGGAAAATCCACACACGTTCAGATTGCCAGGCTGGAGGAAATCTGATGCCATCTTGCCTCCTTATCCCAGCAGATGGTTCTCAGCCAGTTGAGGCAATGATGTGATTTAGTAGAAGACCATCTACTACTTGTTAATGCTCCGTTGAGATTCATTTTACAATTCTTCCAGTGTCTTTTTTTCTGCCAACAGCTTCTATTTTTCGACCTCGTCCTCAGGATACTTAAGGATCTGGACGTTTTTCCCGATTATATTTTTGAGGTGACTTTCTTGTTGGAGATCTTCTATATATTTTTCCATCACTCCAGTGGCTCTCAAGGTGCCCACACTTGCCAATTTAAAAACTGGAAATGGATTTCAGCAGCAAATATATTAAAACTGGAATGATTAGTAGAAAAAAATGTAGGAGAGATTTGTGCATGGAACAATTCCAGGTATCATCCAGTAACAGGTCTAGTTTTGATCAAATATACAGTACAAGCTTTTCTCAAATAGGGCAAGTTCCCACCCCTGCAAATAAATCTGTCTAATAGAGCTGGGCATTTTTAAAAATACAGTCTGAACCGCTTTTGCACAGTTTGTACTTTATTACCAGGCTCCTTCTATTTATATATTGTTGTATGTGTATGTATGTGTGAGTGTGTGTCTGTATGTGTGTAAACACACACCCACATGCACACATTTTATTTATTTATTAGATTTTTATGCCACCAAAATCCGGAAACTCTCGGCAGCTAACAAAAAACAAACATTAATTAAAACATTAAAAAATAAAACAAAACATTAAAATAAAACAAAACACACATATGTGTGTTTGTGTGTGTGTTGGTGCATGTGGACATGTTTGTATATATATTTTTTATTATTTGAAATCACTTGTTATTTTGGTGTTGTGTGCATGCTTTCGAGTCAGTTTGGTGACTGCCTGGAGTTTTTGTTACTGAAATTTTAAAATGTCTTATTGCTGTTTTAAGAACCCTTGAACTATGTCCATGAGGATTGAGGAATTATATAAATTGCATAAATAAAAAATATCACTCATTAAAAAAATGACAACCTACAAATAAACATCTGGTTCTTCAAAGAGAGATGAAGAGACATGGCTGCGATGTTTCCCCATGAAGTCCAGCACTCTGACCCTGTTCCTCCCCATGATAGGTCATGCCAATTTAGCATCATGCTCAGCAACGCCAGCATAGGTTTCCCCTAACCTGGCATCCTCTGAATCATGGCTGGGCATGCTGGGAATTATAGCCCCAGCCATGTCAAGTTGGAAAAAGTAATCTAGTGAATTCTAATTCATGGCACTGGCTGATTTACAAGGAGGCCAGCTACCCCATATTTGCTTCCATTCGATGGAGAAGATTGGAGATTCCACCATTTCATTCCACAGGTGAGACTTTTTGACCACTAGGGAAGAGGTTGAGAGGCAGCTAAGGAGAAAGGTCTTCACACTTTGCCTTGGGGGGTGAGTACAAGGGATCATAAGAGTCCAGATAGCAGCCACAAGCATGCAGTCAAAGCATTATGGGCATTGACATACATAAAAAGGGGTAGGGCTTCAGTCAGATAACTGTGGCTGCCATTTTGACTCTTTTGACCCCCCCTCCCTGCGGATCCCCATACGCTGCCTTGTGCCTATCTTTCACTGGCCTCTGGTTTGTTAAATGATCTCTTCTTTAAGGAAATCAGGGAGCTTCCTGTTTCTCTGCATTTTAGACCGAATGAGGTTTTTTTGTTCTAAGTATTTGCTAAAAAGTTGAAGTTTTGTTTCAAATCCATTAATCGCTGGGCTAATCCTCTCCCCTTTGACTGGGCATCAAAAAAGGAGTGGGGCTTTAATCGCAGCCACCATTCTGACTTTTTTGCAGGTGTTTCCAAAAGGGCTGTTCTTGCAGTTCTTTGAAAAGGAGCTCCCTTCTCATGGTGTAACCTTTTTCTCATGAATGAGGGCAAGACCCATTCATATCTCCATTTGACCATGAAATCAAATCTCTTGCTTTTTTTTTGCACCACTTAGTATAATGGCTAATGCAGCCTGTTCCCTCTGCTGTTGGCTCTTGAGGGGTTTTCAGACATCCATGGGGGAATGGGATCTGGGAGAAAAACCTTCTCCCAACTATTGCACAAAGATAAAAGTCCGTGACAGACCCTTCCATTGTCTGGGTCTGCCCAGCCTCAAGCCAACGAGAACACTGATCCCGTTTGTTTCTGTACTTAATGTAGGGTTTGTGGGACAGTTTTCACAGCTAATTAACTAATGCCTCTCGGGATGGATCTGAAAGCTTGTAATCCTGGTTTAAGACCAAGAGTGCTGCAGAAATCAACAGTCAAAGAGATTCAGAGGTTCTGCTTGTACCCTTTTTCTGAGATGCCTGCGTTCATAGGCTGCGTCTAACTTTCCCACGTTAACATGGAAAAAGAAAAAGGCAGAAAAAGTGAGGGAGATATGAGATGAAGGAGTGATTCATAGGAGTTCACTCCCATTTCTCTATTCAGGATTGGTTGTATATTTTATTTCCGAAAGGAGGAGCTGGGAGCCAATTTCTTATCTCGGGTGATAAGTCTCACAAACTCTTTTGGATATGAGCTGTAAAATAACTTCTACAGTTTAGTTCTACCACTCAAACCTCTGGTTCATATCAGAATGTGAGCTCAGTACTTGTAAAAAACCAAAGCTTTAGCAAAACAGACCTTGTTAAACAGGACAAGAGGCATCCAGGGAACTATTAATGACTCTGTTCTTCTTTTTAGGACAAAGTGGCCAATGGCTAATCCAGGGATAGTGCTAGAGAGCTGGAAGCCCTCCATTTGGATTTCAGCTCCGTATTGGACACATTCAGCTTGCTGTCTGAGATCCTCACTGACCATCTCTCCATAGTCTGGCATCCTTCAAATGTGGTGAGGGGACTATAACTCCTATTTTCCCTCTAGGACGGACACCAAAACCAACAACTTGAATCCTGAGGCCCTGGGTTTAGAACATAGCCCATCTTCTGGCTGGATGATAACTGGTGGATGGGATGATGCCCAGCTGCTATGTGTTTTGTTTTTTATATATTGTTTTATTTATTTTACTGTAAACCACCTAGGGTCATGGATGTGAGACAGGCTGAATAAATTGGATAAATAATTAAACAAATAAATCCCTTTTCATTGGACCTACTAAGTGTTGTACAGCCATAGCTCCATTTTTTATTTCAGCTTTAGAGGGTATTTGTTTCGCCAGATACTTAGCATTTCCCCATCTTCTTCCATCTGCACATAATTTCTTTAGTATTTATCATCACTCTAGAATTGATGGATGCAGGTTTCTTTATCCCAAGATGGAGAAAATATCTGTTTCCATTTGGGAACTGATCCTACTATAACAGAGTAGATAATGTGAGACTTTCTTCTGGGAACATTTGTTGCTTGAAGCATAATGGGGAAAGGCTTGGAAGAACGTCTTTCCACTTAAAAAATGTCTAATTACACCATAAATGTGGTAAAGGCTTATGGAGATGATGGTGTGCCACTTGTAAAAGGAGGAGATTCACATGCCATTATCTTAGCATTCTCTAGACACAAACCTGCAGAAAAAACACATGCTATTGAGACCCAGGTGATCATCTGGAGAACAAGGTATCTCTACTATCTGGTCATCGGCAAGATGTGCTCAAAAATAAATCAAAATGGCTGCAATTTCAATTTATACAGCTGCTGCCTCACATCCATAACTCTAAAATAAATAAAATGCAAAACATACACATTTAAAATGGCAGCTGTGAAGATGTGATTGAAGATCGTCCTGGTTTCTTTTTTTAATTGCAGCGCTTTGCCTCCATTTGGACTTTTTTTGAGCACATCTGGTGGATAACCCTGTTGGAGATGCAAATGTGAATGTGTGTTTTGTTGATTCGTCTTTTAAAGACAGTCCAGAGAAAAATGTGGGCATCAGAAATCACAAACCTCTTTTCTACAACTGTTAGTGGACGAGGACCATGGATAACTCGTGGTCTGTTAACGTCTTTAAATCCCAAGACAGGCATCCAATGTTCACAAATAACTCCTTTGCTGCATCATATTTCAAATTTGCATCTTTTTTTTAAACAAATGGTCCAGCTATTGCATGGTACCTGGGCACTGTCAGCAGTGGCTGGACCAAAGTGGCATTCCTACACGTCCATAGTGGTGGAAGACATGACTGCATTGGGAATATATCCCAAGACAATTGCAGTAGGAAAATCTCACATGCTTGGACAATGCCAAGAGGGCACCTGGTAAAACTCACTCAACGCTGCCTTCTCTCCCTCCAGTTCAGGGTTACCTTTTAAGCTCTCTGAGATAATGGAAACTGGCAGCCCTGTTTGCTTTAATCAGTTCAAGGCAAGGCTGAATAAAATAAATGAATCCCCGAGGAACAGAAAAGATTCTACATTCCAAATGGATATGATCAAATGCATTACTCCTAATTTTGAAGCTGGCAATGGGGAAGGGTGTGTGTGTGTGCTGCAGATAGAGCTTTGAATGAAAACTAGACCCATGCAGAAAAATTATCTTGCATTGTTTTCTCCAATAATTCTCGTTCGATCCAGTGAAAACTTCTCCCTAAGCAGAAAGAATTCAGCAGAACATCCTCCTGGATGGGGCAGGTTTTCTTACATTTAATGTAAATAGCTTCCCGCACTTCAGTGAAACTTTGCAAGCTGATTTCTGCCATTGGAAGTTCTCAGAAGGGGATGTGTTATTTGAAATACAGTTGTGTACTAATAATGAACATGTCATTGCTAAAATGTCTGAACTTTTGCTGAAATTTGAAACAGAAGAAGAACAGGTTGAAGAATGCATGATAAAGTCGGCTAAGAATCTTGGCCGTAATATACAAATGGATCAATGAGAAAATAGGTGGTTAAAATCATTGAAATTGACGTTGTGCTATGATCTCAAAGAGATTATTTTAGAAAGCAATGTATCATTGGTACCTGACACCAAAAAAATTATCTAGAATGGATAAAGACACTTCAAATGTATGTTGGAAATGTGAACAACATGAAGGGATATTTTATCATGCTTGATGGACATGTAAAAAAGCTAAAAAAAAATTGGATCCAAATACATGATTTGATACAGATGATTTTAAAGATTAATATTCAATTGAAACCAAAACTTTTCCTTTTAGTATTGATGGATAAACAGTCAGAAAAAAATCCATAGAAGATTATTGCAATATATGATCACAGCAGCAAGTGTATTGTGTGTACAGAGATGAAAAGATTTGATCCGCTACCAAGAAATAGCTAGTGAAATTGACAGATGTTGCTGAAGTGGATAAATCAACTTTTTCAGTTAGAGAACTCACACTATCTGTAGTTATTAGAGACTGAAAACTTCTTATGGACTTTTTGCATAAAAAGGAAAAAATGAACATATGATTTATGGTTTTGATGATAAGATAGGATAGATTATAGAGGGAAGAGTATTATGAATGTAGCTAGAGAGAGTGATTATTTGAAGGACCTCCTG
>JANHZU010003240.1:0-31332 GCA_032468055.1 Acrochordus granulatus
GGGTTGCCATTTCCTTCTCCAGTGGAGTCCTGTAGCCCATTTTTCACCAGATGTCCAGGAACCCCAGCAACATCTAGCGTGGTCCTTGTTAACCTGGATGATGACTAAGCCATCTCATATTCCATCTCATATTTTTTATGGGAGGGAGACACCCTTTGTCTCGCTCCTCTGATGAGATCTGTCCAGTATGGTTGAACCTGTGGCATAGCTCTTCTCTTCAGAGCACACAAGCCCCTAACCACAGCAAGGTGGTGCCTCACTGGAGGGATCATCAGTATGCTGATGATATTCAAATCTACATCTCCATCCCTGGTGATCCAAGTGATGCTGGCATTGCCCTCTCTTGGTGCCTGGTGGCTGTGAGGATCTGCATGAGGGACTACAGGCTTTGGTTGAATCCTAACAAGACCAAGTGGCTTTGGGTACCTAGCAATTCAGGTTTCAGGACTTTAACTTGAACTCTGAATGGGGTAGCACTGCCCCATTCAGACCTAGTGCATAATTTGGGGGTTTCCCTGGACTTGCAACTCCTGCTTAAAGACTAGGTGGCAGTTACAGGTAGGAGAGACTTCTTACAATTTCGCATTGCACCAATTTCACCAATTGTACCCATTCCTGGACTGGGAGTCCCTATGTTTGGTCACTCATGCCCTACTCTTCTCACCTCTGGACTATTGCAATGCACTCTACATGGGACTACCTTTGAAGAGCATTTGGAAGCTACAGTTGGCACAGAGTGCCACAGATAGTTCTTGGGGCTACCAGAATGCCCATGTGACACCACTGCTCCACGAGTGCACTGGCTGCCAGTTTGCTTCTGGGCACAGTTCAAGATGTTGGTTCTTATCTTTAAAGCTCTTCATGGCATTGGTATAGAATACTTGAAGAACTGTCTCACCCCAATGGGCATAGCTCACCCCACCAGGGCCAGCAGAGGAGGCATGCTCTGGACTCTGTCAGTCAAAGAATTCTGACTGGCAGAGTCCAGAAGAGCCTTTTCTGCTGTGGCTCCTGTCCTGTGGAACATTGTGTCCCCTGAGGTGAGGTTCACACCCATCTTTTTAGCCTTCCGAAAGAGCCTGAAGACCTGGCTCTGCCAGCTGGCTTGGGCCCCTATGGGAATCTGTCATCATGGAGGTGGCTAGCAAATTAATTTATTTACACCTCCCCCCACATATAGCTTGCTTGCCTCCTGTTAATTTTTAATTTTAAATTAATTTTAATATTACATATTTTTGCCAATAATTGATTTTGAATTCGGCAGCATATAAATTTGATAAATACAATCACTATCAACCCGCCTATCCATTCCCAAGGTTGAAGTTTCCTCATATTCTCTTCCCCTGACATTTAATTGGAAACTGAGGATCCATGGAGGCTGTAAATCTAAGGAGGCATTATTGTAGTAATAGAACATTATAGGATTTCTAGATCATGTTTTAATTTTGGTGATATTATTTGGGAAAAGTACATTCATCAACTTTTAATGAGAACTTCTTCTAACTCTCCTGCTTAATTGCAGATTTTTCCATGTTCTATAACTGCTAGAAAAAAACTAGTCAGGCTTTCCATTTAGCACGGTTCATAATTGGAATTGGCTGTGTAGGTCATATTTCAATGCATGTCTGATTTTATGGCTGCAATCCTTCAATTTCCCATGGCATTTATGATGTTGACATCAGATTCCCATCTTCCAGATGGAAATTTGATGAGCACTGATGTGTCCGTTCCATTGGCATATGCAATTCCTTTCCCCTTTGTGCAGTGAATCTGTTCAGTAAAACTGGGGGCATATTAGCGTAGTGCTGCAAAGGATTAGTGGGTGAAGAACTAAGTGCAATAATAACAGAAGTCTGTCTCTGGATTTAGCCCATGTTGTTGGGACCCATTTATTTAATTTATATAAAGATGGCATCTATTGCAATAGACTTCCATCTCTTCAAAACACATGCCATAACAATAAAAATATTAAAACACCCCAAGTTTTTTCTTCAGTGCTTGTCTCTGTTGCTAGTTTTTTTTAACATATTTCATTGTCATTTTAACATCTGGACAGAAGAGAGCGCTCTTGCGAGAGTTCTTTAGAATAGTAGTTGTCAGATCATTGCAGTGAACATACAGTATTTTGTGCATCTCGATTGTCTTCCTAATACTGTATTGTGCTTGTTCAACAACATCTGTTTAATAAAAATGAAGATGTCTAAAAAGTTCTAAACACAGCTGCAGTCAACCTTATATTACAGATCGTGCTGCTAAATATTTTATTGATCCTTATATGATTCTTTAACTTCTCCCTTTTTTTTGGTTCTGTAGCTCTTGTGTGTATTTAAAACAAGTTAGTGTAACCACAGTTTGGAAGCCAAAAGTGGCATTCCATAATCTAGTACGATGTGGTATTTAAGACTAGAAGACTCAAGTCAGTGCTCAGTTATGGATTACTTTGGACTGACTGCTATCTTTTTCATGAGTTGTTGCAGAAACGAATTGAAGGAGGGAATGCTATTTTATTCCTGAAGCATATATGGAATATATAATAAATATATTAAAGATAGTGGATTGGGAGGTAGATTTCATACTCATAGGACTACCAAGCTACAAACAATGATCTTGACATAAGGATCCTGAGGTTAGAAGATCAAACCCATGTCATTCTTTGCCACTATCTCATCTGACTGGGCTGAAGCCAGGCCTTGAATCTTTATACTTTGAAGCCATTTTTAAAAATTATTTGGGCAAACCAAAGTCTCAAGAAGACAAGGCAGTGATATCTCTGGAAAGTGAGGCTGGAATTTTTCACTAGTTAATAGACTAAACAGCATTAAAAAAATAGGTGCTGAGCTTATCAGAGTCTTCACTATCAGTTCAACATCAATGAGGAAATTACTTTGTCATAAATTTGACAGTAACCCACCCAATGGGCCAAATGTGTTCCCCACTTCAGCCCTAAGGAGAGAAAGCTTTCTTTTGGCATTCAGCACTAGTAACAGTGCTAAATGTTTTATATTAAACTCAGACCTTTGCCTGAAAATGGGCAAATTTTCCAGGCTTTAGCTGTTTCCATTCAGTCTAAATTGTGACTCTAAAATGACAGCTGCCTATAGCTTAGCTGTGACACTTGCACAACTTCTCAGATGGATTGCTTTTGCTATAAGTCCTGCCTGTTCGAGTGCTGTCACACATCTGATTGTTTTTCAATGCGTTTTGTCCACTGTAAATGGACAAAAGGGAAAGAATGCTAGTTTGATGCCAGAGAGAATAAATTCAAATCAACTTGAAATGTCTCAGGCTGTGTTTTCTCTTGGCCACCTTACAGTATAAATCCTAGAAGAAATAACAGCTAGTGGCCATTGCATTTTCTGTGTCACAGAAGAATAGGTGGGCCAGAATGCTGAAGAGGCAGATGTGGAAAATCTGATGTTAGTCAGCCAGTAGGTGGGCCAATTGGCTTGTGTTCTATTCACTGAATGAAGTGCCTCAGTACCTGGATAGGTAGTAAGGAGTGTGTGTTTGCTTATTTAAAGAAAGGTTTGGGAGATTGAGGAAAAGGCTGAAATTGCAGGAATAATATACTATGTACAGTTAATTGGTATCCAAACTCATCTAACAACTAATTAAAGAGAACTTTTTAGATTCTGTTGAACAACATGTATGGTGTCTGTGGAATACAAGTGGGCAGTTTCCTCTCCCAAAGAGGCCTATCATCTTCAGATAAACAGGGAAAAGCTGGGGAAATGCACTCAGGCTCCTGAAGTAACAGTGGCATATGGGCAAATTACGATGTGTCCATAACTACTCAGGTAGTTGCAAGCTGTTCCAGCTGAACCTTCTGAATGATACTCAAGATCATACATATATAGAGTGTGAGGTGACAAGGGCTTGCCTGACTATCCTCAAAACTTCCTGATGCAAAAATGGCTACAACAGGTACACAAGATGTAATTGTGCAAAGGCTCTTCTGCTCCAGCAGGAAGAGAGAGTCCAGAATCTCCACACTTTTAGCCAAATATGTTTAAGGGAACAACTCGTTCAGAGCTAAACATGAAAATCCTCAGATTCAACCAACTTTTGAATCTATAGCCTCCAATTTGGAGGTTAACTGCCGAAATTTGGCAGTGTCATCTTTGGAAGTAAAGCTGCAAAAAAGCCAGTTTCATAGCTCATAGGTTCCATTAGATGTTAGTAGCTGTCTTATGGAGAATCAGCCTTCTGTTATTTGGTGTTTTTCAGTTACAGTAGATTGTCATTTTCATCATTTTTAAAGAAAATGGCCAACAGAAATATAGTTAATATGGCAAGACTGTTGAGACTGCTAGGCTGAGAAAGACTGCAGTACCAAGGTTTCAAATGAGACAACTTCTTAGCCCTTTCTGGAAATGCCAGGTGGGAACACTGTAGCTTACTGCGCTGGAAATAAATCCATTTTGGGTTTGACAGGGAACATACTGAGGAGTTTAAAAAGAATTAAAGGAAGGTGCCAGGGATTAATCTCACCATTTTGTCTTTTGCTTTTGTAACGTACCTCAATCAAAAAGGACCCTGAGCAGTGCATAGGAAAGAAAACCTAATGTAACATGACCACATAAATATTCAACACTACTACATTACTACAATTAGATATCCTTCTATATTCACCCTATGAGCCATTTCATAGAAATAAAATGGATTTATGGGTCTTCCAGAATACAAGGAAGGACAAGAGCCCAGGTATACCTCTGAAGACAGAAATGTCCACAATATGAGAAGACCTACTTTCTAACTCACATTATTTTGCCTCAGTGAAGGGCATAAATTATGCTTAGTAAGACGTTCCCCTTGAGAAATTATATTTCTTTATTAGCCATCAGCTCCAACTAGTATGGCCAGATGCAAAGAATTGTGGGAACCCTGAGTGGCTTACCCTTGAGGAACACAGGTAGTTCCACAGCAAGAGGGAAAATAAAGTTCCTAGGAACTTAAACCATATAATATGAAACATCTGATTCTTTTCCAAAGCTGAAAAAGAAAAAAAACCCAGCAGCTGTCTTGCAACTGAAAGTAATTCAAGAACTTTTAGCAGGTGTCACTTTGGGTTGCCAAGTTCTTCAGCAAAGAAAGCCCTTGATGTGCTTAAGCAGCAAGACAAGTAGAGAGGTTGGTGAATGAAAGAGCCAGAAGGACCTTTGAGAAAGTTTCTCCTTCAGGCTTAGGTTGAATGATTGCAGCTGCCAACTTGATTGCAGGCACCCCTAGCAAGCAGTCTATTAATCACCTAGGTCAGTATTTCTCAACCTTGGCAATTTGAAGATGTGTGGACTTCAACTCATAGAATTTACCGGTCAGCACAACTTCAAGCTAACCAGGTTGAGAGACACTGGCCTAGAGTTTAAAATGAAGATTAAACGTTCAAAACTGAACAAGATACTGGCTACATCTACATTTCAGCCCAAGCCATGCTTTTGTTAACCATGGTAAGTACAGTAAGATACACCAGGCTAAATCAAAACTAGAGCAATAGATTCCAATTCTGATTTTTCTGGAACTCTTTTGTCAGCTACAGATGGTCTCAAGTTCAGCTCATCTGACTTCATATCCATATAATTTTCTTGTCAACAAGATAGAAGTGATTGCCACTGTCATCTTCTGAATATTTTCCCTACTTGAGAAAATTTAGTTTACAGCTCTGGTATTTTTGGTGGTTTCCCATTCAAAATCTGACTTGCTCTGACCCTCTTTAAAAAAAAATCAGCCAACATTGGCAAAACACTGTCACCTGCAATAATTTGTGTAGCTACTGACTAACCAAAAAGAGGAGACAGCTGAGAATGATGCAGCCTTAAGATGAAGTAAGAGAGATGTTATGTATATTTAATTAGATTACTTAATTAGATCAGACCATGCTTGACATGAAATAGATTTCGACTTGCACTGAGGCAAAGAAATAATACCATGTGACTTTTTTTCCTTGCTTATCTGTTTGAAAAACGGAATAATCAGCAAAGGAATGAAATTATAACACAGTAAGCAGATAGCTACAAATTCAGAATTTAGTGCCAAAGTCATGTATTATTTTAAAAACAATGACAGCTCTGTAAGAGGATGTTAAGGCCACACATATTTAGACCATAGTAAGCTATAATGAACTTTGCAATCTGGGAGATGCCTCAGTTTGTTCTTTTGGTCACTATAGTAACCCACATTGTACTTCACTTTGTATTTTGCTAAATACAGAGTCAGTGATTGTTTTAAATTAAACATATGATTTGCCTTTGCTTTCACAAATTGGATTTGGACTTGCAAATTGGTCCAGTCTACAGTGAATAATATGGAAGAATAATTATGCAAGCAAAAATGTGATTGATATATATTTTATTTATATATATGTATGATTTATATATAATATATATACTATATATGTAACAATATATACATAATATATAATAAAAGATATATTTTATTTATATATGTGATTTATATATACTATATCTATAACAAAAATATATACATAATGTATAATAAAATATTATAACAGTAAGATACACCAGACTAAATCAAAACTAGAGCAATAGATCCCAATTCTGATTTTATATATTTTATATATCATGATTCAGAAGGTTTCTGATAAAGATAGATATTTATGTCATAATGTCTTTTCAGTTTTAGATTCAGATACTTTTATTGGCCAAGCATGGTTAGACATGCAAGGAATTTGACTCTGGTACAGCAGCTTTCAATATTTTAATATCAGCATACGTAATACCTAGCATAACACAAAGAAATGCAAGAAATTGACTGGTTAATTTATTTAATCTTGGATCTATATAAACTTAAGCAAACAAAATTCAAATTAAAATGTCAAGTATAAGGAAAGGGTGTATTTGCTGGCTAAAAACTAACTTTTTTCAAAGATATGCTCTATCGTACTATCTTCAGTTCTTTAAGGGTGTGAACAAGCGTGTAATTGCTCCAATGAACTTTTTTACATAAACATTTTAAAGATTCTTGGCTAAATACTTTGGTTATTTTGGCTAAATTATTGACTGCATACTTTGGGTGCACACTTTACTGTTGAATAACATAATTTCATATATTTATGTTATTATTTTATGAAATATCTTGTGACTATACTGAAGTAAATAAAATATTTGCAAGTACTGCATACTGAAAGCTCTGTAACAGTGTCAAATTCCTTGTATATCTAACTATGCTTGGCCAATGAAGTATCTGAACCTGAATCCTTTCCAAAATTTAAACCTGTATCTAACATCCAGTGTAGGTGTTAGCTAGATACCAACAGGTCTGAAGTCAGGCTGTGTCGAAATGCAAGGTGTTTTACAAAGTTCACAGTACCTACAACTGAAAAGTTACACACTGAAAAGTTAAAACACAGTTGACTATCTCATGCTGATTAGTTCAGGGAACACGTTAATGAGACTTGGAGGTTTTGGCCAGAGGGCATCTATGGGGAAGTTGCTCTCTAGTTCCTCCGGTTCTGTTTTTCTCTTTTACCTTCCAAATGAATTGATGGGAAATGCATTAGGAATTTGACAAAGCACCATAAGGCAATTATCAATAAGCAAAATCCAATGTGATAGCAGTCTGCTGAGTCTTCTATCTCATTTGAATGTTATTTACTTACACATTGACCTTTTGAAGACCTTTAATCTCTAGGTTTATCTTTTATTTCTAAAACATCGGTAATTGCTTTAAAATGAATTCTCCTAGAACTTAATTCTGGGAGCCTACCATGGGGCCCATGAATTCCACTGTAGATGTATTCAGAAACAAACTCAGTAAAATGGGTTTACTGGTATTTTATGTTTGTTTCATTTATATCTCATTGTCCCTGCAAGAGCTCAAAATGGCATGCATAATATTCACTGTTTTTCTCCACAAAAACTGGAGAAAGCTGGAAAAGCCAGCTGTAAGACAATGATTGATTCTAATTATAAAAAGAATTTGGTAGCAAATTTTCTAATATATTTCATTAAAAAGGATAAAGTTTTATAACTATGTAAGGGCACTTCATTGACTCAGAGTTACCCAGTAATGGACATGACCTTGAGTAATGGACTGAAAATGGACATGACCTTGAGTATTCCAAGACTTGATCCAGCCTTCGAGTTACTACATCACAATGGGTTTCACTATAATTTGCTTAGTTTCCTAGCTGAAGTAGGATCTGAGCCTTCATCTCTCAAGTTCAAGATCAACATCACTGAACATATAGACTCCAGACTCTATAGACACACCAATGCATTGGTATGTTATAATTGAAGCATGCTTAACTCAGTGTCCGTGCGCCTTAGGCGTCCAGTCATGTCGGCCACATGATCACGGACTTGGAAACAGGGATGAGCACCGCACCCTAGAGTCGGTCACGACTGGCAGGGTAACCTTTACCTTTACCTTAACTCAGAACCATAGTTTCTGGAAATATGGTTAGCAAATGTTTGCAAATGGCCAGTACTGTTAGCCAGTGTATCTATCACCTTTGCTACTCAATATTTACTGAACTGCTTTTGAGGATACAAAATTTAAAGAGACAAAAATGTTGATAGACCAACTGAAGTCTGAAAACAACAAATGTGGAAGAAGAAGGTTGAGTCTACCCTGCCTCAGTTCCTGTTTACCCACATTAATCAACATTTTCATGCTAAGAATGGTAGAGATGTTGTGCCTGGAATAGATCCATTTTGTAACTTTTCCTATTAACTATTTCTATGTCCAAAGGAAAATTAAATTTTATTTATGAATTTTTCTCCTTCCTTTTCATCATCAAAAACAATCCCAAATCATAGTTAAAACACCATCTGGTTGAGACAACACATGAAACCATTGTTTTGGTAAACTAAATCATGAGCACAAATGGGGGCAAAGGCATTTAACCTTAACCATAATTTAATCCCTAGTCTGGATTCAGGCTTTACATTAGTTTCAACCACAGGGCTTTGTGCACTGTGAAAATCAAAGAATCACAATTTGGAATCTGAAGTCAGATTTTCTGAAGTTAGACTTTTAAAAAAAATCTGACTTTCCTTCAGATCTCTATTTTTGGAGAAGAGCTTCCAAACTTATGTACCTAATGCACTAAACATTAAACAAAATGAAAAAATATAGTTGTGCAAATTTAACACTAGTGTGATAAAATTCCATTCTTTTTTCTTTCTTGGTGACTTTGATTGGATTATAGGTGGATAATGCAATTCAGGGCACATGATCATGCTGTGGCTGAAGCCTTCTAACAACAGGTCGCTTTACAATGAAGTTATCACGACCTCATCAGAATTTTCCTGAATCATCAGCTCAAGGTGAGAGATCACCTGAACTGCTTACTTGTACATCACTATGTCTCTCTTCCACACAAACACTGAAGATACACAGACTTCTTTGATGAAGCCATGGGTGCTCCTTTTTCACTCCCCCCACAAAAAAAATAGTGTTGCAGAGAACTTATTTAAAGGGCATCAACACCACATGGAAAGTGAAGCTGATACAATCTTTTTCCTTGCCAAGTTAAAGTAGAACTCCTCCTCCTTCTCCCCTTGTACTTCAGTTTAATCAGTTTAAAGTGAATCAACACAAATAAGCCTTTCAGTCAACCGTTATCTCACTTTATGACCAGTAGCCATTGTCTGAGTAACTTGTAAACCCACCTTTAACTACACCTAATTGTTTTCATTTTTGGAACACTTTAGCACAATAGGGAGCTACTGCTATGGTGACATTGCCTTGCCCTTTCTTGTTTGAAAAGAGTTCTTTGCTTCTGTCAATGAACACAAGGGACACAGATTTTGCCTTTCAAAGAAGAGTATGGTCAAATGGGTGTTTACTTTGGTGGGAATTAACTGAGTATGTTGTTGCAAACGTAGCCTTGGATCTATAGAATTTATGAAGTAGTTTTGCTCTTTCATTAGCCTAAACATAAGGTCATTTTGCCACTGGTATGAAAATACCTTGCTTTCATTTTATTGTTCTTTTCTTTTTCTTCTTTTGATTAAGGTAGCATCATGAATAGGTTTAATGGACAGTTAAATCATTTGAAGTATTTCTTTGAATAATGTAGGACCCCTAAATTGTTTTGGTAATGTATTCTGCTATGCAAATAAAATTAAAAATACAGTATACATTTCTTCTTAGGATAGAAATTTTGTTTAGAAGACATTTGTTGCTGTTCTTGAAAGCAAACCATATTGACTGTTAACCCTTTTGCTTAACCTTGATTTAGTAAGTCACAACTGGGTTCTGCATGCAGCAGGCTAAGCTAAATAAGTCACATCAGGGCTTTGTATGTGATATATGAACTGGGTCACAAGCTATTGCAAGATGCAAGCTCCTGTTTTTCAACTTGAAATGTAATAATCCATTTTGGTCTCTTTTGTTTTGTACTGTTTGTGATTAATATTTTAATCAGAACTCAAAAACTTTCTAGGTCTGTGTAAAATAGTAATTAATAAAGGTCTTTTATCAGTATTGTTTCCCTTTTTACTTTAAAGGACCAATACAGCTCTCTACCAGCAGTAATCATGAAACTGTAACCTCTCTCTCTTTCATTACTGTAATATCTCAATATGCAGATATGTTTATAGTTATTAAACAGAAAACTGTGATGGGTTTTCCTCGTGGCACCTTATCCATGCCTATTCAGAGAAAAATTTCCATTGAATTTAGGAGGATTGTCTTGTAAACATATATAAAATTTGAATCCAAAAGCTTATTTCCAAAGAATTATGAACTATATGTAACATATAGATAATTTAATGTCTTGAAGGATTCAAAGGAAATTTTTTGTCCAGATAAAATCAACTGTATCTACGGTTGCCCATATAAGTTCCACTTGGAGACTCTCTGGAAGACACAATGCATTTACAAGTTTGTTCCTTGACTGGATTTAAAGTAATCTAATTAAGTCTTATGTAGCAGCTCTTAAACTGTCCCTTGATTTGCATAAGCCACTTAACCTTTTTAGATGATCTTAATTTGAAATTATTTGTCTAGCCCTTTTTTTACTTCTGAGATCTTATAGAATAAGTTCTCTACCGTACCTGGCTACTACTGAAACTGTATTTCACTTGTCTGAGCAGGTTATTTATCAATAGCATAATCTGAGATCTTTTCATTCATTGCATATTGTGGCTTGTTTGAAATCAGTGCAAGCTGAATTTTGCTTGCAACATGGGCTATTTAGCATAAACATGATGCAACCTGCCAAACGTTTCCCCCATCCCATTGTCACTTTAATAACAATCTTCACTGATAGCATGGAACAAAAGAAGATGGGGAAACTATTTTAGTACCAGGATATTAGAAGTGCAAAGAGTGATTTGGTCATCAAGAATCCAAATCAATAGATCTATGATATTAGCTTGAATACTCTGAACAGGAAGTGCATATTGACAAAAAAGTTTTAATTCTGAAATCTTTTGCATGCTACCTCCAGAGAAGGAATGGGTACTTTTTATTAGCAATCAGCAATTACCCAGTAACAAATCCAGCCAATGTTAAGAATATTAGAGTTGATTTCACTGGAAGTCCAAAGAAAACAGTCGATCCTATGTGATCCTGTGTTAGGTAGTGGATACATCCTACTGAATTCAGATGGAGTTAATGTAGAAATGTGTTCAATTCTTCTGAATGGTTCTCTTCTGACAATGATCTGGGGGCTTTTTTGAAGGGATCCCTGGAGAGGGCGCTCATGGCCTTGCGGAGAGCCAAATTAAGTGGAGAGCCTTCTAATAGCAAGTCAGTCTTTCTCAGTGTTCCTGATGCTTCATTCATACATGATAATCCATTAACTCACTACTATATTGGACATGACTGAGTAACTGAACAATAAAAGCACACAGTACTTTGTTTCATTTCTATATACCAACAGTTGATACTGTAAAAAAGTGGAAAAAGTCATTATTTGCCCTTTTCTAGGGAAGGGGAAGCATTTTGTTCCAGTTTTCCCAGTCTGGTGCCTATAGATGTGTCAGAATACCAAGATTTTGTGCCCCGCTGGTTGAGAACCATGGGTACATCAGGTACAATACATCAGGTGGGCACCTAGCTGGGGCAAAGGAGATGGTTTAGTAGCCGTGCCTGGGTTCCCACATTATCCTTGCTGACAAGGTATCTGTACCACCTGTTGCTTATCAATCGTGAGAACCCCCAACAAGAATCGACCGAGGGAGGCCTTTCTTTAACTCAGCCCAGAGCATCTGCAGACTGCGGGCGGAAACGCCGAGCAGGCGGCCACCTCGCGCGGGTTTCCGCGACCTGCCGCCGTAGGAACTGGAGCCAACTCCCCGTGTCCGAAAGCCCGGAGGCTGGCACGGGAGACTGTTATGGCCGCGGGGAGAGAGAGACATCCGAAGGGGACGGCTCTGCGGCGTTCCCTGCAGGGAGACTGTCGGCGGATGCCCGTTTCGGGCAACGACGACACGTGCTCGCGTTGTTTCCTTTGAGAAGAAGCGAGGCGGCGCGCCTGCTCGTCGTCCCCCTCTCCGGACCGGAGCCGGCGATTTCGCTTTCGGTCCGCTCCTCCTCCAGAAATGCTGACCCACATTTCGACAAGATCCGTCTGAGCTTGGAGAAGACGGCCAGGGTCCGCCCCTTCATCCCCCCGGGGCGTCCGGAAAGGTGATAGCGACTCTCCCGGCCTCCCGTAGCCGCTTCTCTTGCCCCATCTCCGGAGGCTCCCTAACTGAAGGGTGGCGATCACGGGAGACTCGGCGGACGATGGGAGTTTTCATCACACTGCGACCGACTGTCGCGGGGGGAGGGAGGAGGGCGGCGCGGCCGAAAACAGGTCGCGATCCGGGAGCGAGAGTCCGACATCGCTGCGAGCGCCGGCCGGAGCCAAGCGACGCAGGCTCCACGCGGGGCATCGGAAAGCCGCCTTGCGTTGAGCGGACTTCGTTCCGAAAGGAAACGCGACGCGCGACCCTGGCCGCTCGGACCAGCATCAGGCAGAACACGTGTGGCGGGGGGGGAGACCCTTGACGCTGATCCCGATTCTCTCCCCGCTCAGCCTCCTTCGGGGGATTTTTCGCCCCGCGGAGGCGGAGAAGTCTGACCTGCAGGGCCCGGTTCGGCTGTTCTCACTTTCCCGAGCCGAGCCGACCCCGAGGCGGGTTCTCATTCCCGGCCGGAGCGGGGGTTACGTGAGCCGGAGCGGACCTTCGCGCGTGACTCCCCCCTCCCCGCTGTGTCGCGAGGCGCCGGCGCCCCCGCACCCTCGCCGGCGCGTTTTCCCGGCGGAGCACCTGCTGGAAGAGACGGGCAGTTGGACCCCTCCCCGCCTTTGCCGATTGGCTGCCAATGACACGGGGGGCGGATCGGCCTCGCCCCCTGCTGTTCGGCCCATATTAGCTGGCGGCCGGCCGTGCGGCCCGCTTACTTCGCGGCGGCCTGGCGAGCGGCGGAGGGAGGAGCCGGGTTGCCTTTGGAAGGAAGCGGGGACGTCGCGACCGCAGTTCTCTCTCGCAAAGCCCGGAGCGCAGCCGCGTCGCCGGAGAGATGCCGCGCTCCTTCCTCGTCAAGAAACACTTTTCGGCTAGCAAGAAGCCCAATTACAGCGAGCTGGAAAGCCAGACGGGTAGGCAGGCGCGGGGCGAGGGAAGCGGGGAGGCGCGGCGCCGGTGCGGGGGCTCTGGCAGGGCGGCCGGGCGCCATAGCGGCCCGCTCCAACGGCCCGTCGAGGAGGGCCGGGAAGGTGGGCGGGCGCTGGGATTCAGCTGCTGAGCGCTGGAAGTTTCCCGCGAGGAACTTCGAAGAGGGACGCGTAGATCCTCAAACTTCGGAGGACGCGGAGCGGCGGATACCAATTGGCAATGATAGGAGAAGTAATCATGGTTTGGGTTAGTTAGGTGCCGTCCAGTCGGACCTGGCTCGAGGACTGCGGGAAGAAACGCTCACAGGCGGCCGCGTTTGTCTTGGAAATGTAAAACTCCAAGCCCCATCAGCCCTTGCCAAGGCTGTTTAAACTGGCCTGAAATGATGGGAGTTTCAGCCCTTCCAAGAGGCGCTGATGCTGTGCGTTTCGCTACTTTGATTTCCTTTTATGGCTAATTCCAACTGAAAGGAAATTGTGGCCCTTTGGGGATGCTTAGAGAAGTCCTGATTTTGTTCATCAGATTTCTGGCACTTTGCATATGCCCAGAGAACTTGTTATTTGAGCATGCCAAAGGGAGGGAGGGTTGTGTTCAGTTCTGCGGGATTTCTTTCTAATGAATTGTCTTTGATCTCTTTGCAGTGATTGTGTCTCCGTTTTTGTACGACAAGTATCCCTTGTCTGTCATCCCTCAACCAGATCTCTTGAGCGCTGGCTCTTACTACCCTCCTCTGGTCTGGGACACGGGGCTCTTCTCTAACTTCTTCACCTCTGAATCGGAGTACAAGAAAAGTACGGCTTCTCCACCCAGCCCTGACTCTAAACCCCTGGACCTGACCTCCTTGTCAAGCGAAGAGGAGGATGGGAAGACCAGCTCTGACCCGCCCAGCCCAGCCTCATCTGCCACGGAAGCCGAGAAATTCCACTGCATTCAGTGCAGCAAGTCCTACTCAACTTTTGCAGGCCTTTCCAAGCATAGACAGTTGCATTGTGATTCCCAGACCAGGAAATCTTTCAGCTGTAAATATTGTGAAAAGGAGTATGTGAGCTTGGGTGCTCTTAAGATGCATATCCGAAGCCATACCTTGCCATGTGTGTGCAAAATCTGTGGCAAAGCTTTCTCCAGGCCATGGCTCCTGCAGGGCCACATCAGAACGCACACTGGTAAAGCCAATTCTTCTGTTTGTGTCTCTTCTTCCTGGTTATCTTCCTCTCTTATCTTTTCTCTAGCTCCAGTCCTCCCTACCTTGCTTGTAACCTGATTCATGTCAACACTGCCTGTAGCTTATCAGAGGAGATAAGGGTCTCCAAAGGGTGTTTCTCTGGGGGAAAAAAATTCTGCCTTAATTAAGATTTAAAAAAAGCCCAGATTTGCCCCAAACTCACCCCGATTTGGCTAATACTTGTCAACTTGTGGCTTATTTGATTTTGGATTCCCTTCTATACTCACAGGTTATGTTTGTACAACACATTGAACCCCAAAAAAGCCAACCCCATTATAGCACAATGTGTTATATAAAATTAAATTCATTTATCATTTAATGTATAGTAGGTCCACTTGACCATAGATAAAAGGTGTCCTGCAAACCAGGACACCTTTAAGCAGATCTAGATTTATTAGTCAATGGTGTTCTAATTCTCTGTATCTTTTTTAGTTAATATCCCATGTTTCTCACCAGAGGCCAACCCCTTGGTATTTGCACAACACATTGATCCAAAAGCTTGATGATATTCTAGCATGTTGTGTGAATGAAGACTATGCTGTTCGGTAATAGTCGTAGATACTCTAAGCAGAGGAATTTGGGTTAATTTAATCAGTGTTCTTGTGAATACTGTCATCCTAAAGCAGCTACCCAATTCCAACTCCCTCTTTCCATTGTTTCATTATTTGACAGATTATCTAGATTTAGGAGTGGTCCTGGGGAAGTGATTCCATAGCCACATCATGTCCACAAACACAGTTTGGACATAGCCACCTGCAAGTCACTTCAACAGACACTCCATCATGTGAATCAGCCTTTAGTCATTCCAAGCACACACAAAATGTGTGTGTGTGTGTGGGGGGAGAAATTGTCCTGAAGGGGTTTGTTGTAAGTATGCATGCATAACCTCAAACCAGTGGCCAAGGCCTTTCTATTACCCCTCCTCTACATTTGCATTTCAACACCCTGCAAAATATTCCTCCCTCCTTTTTATCTAAACTCCAGTATATAAAAACATATTACGTATATCACTTATTTGCAGGGAGGGAGAAGCAACCTCCTTCCTCATTTCTCCTGTCTGAAAGCTTCCTCTGATATCTTCCTCTGATATCTTACCCAAGTGGAAGCAGGATAAGCTGGCTTCCGGCACAAAAGGTGGTGCTGGGAGATGCTTCATTCCAGCATTTTTTGCCTAATGGGAGCGTGGAAATGGAGGGAAAGGTCTTGGAAGCAGGGAGCAGCCTTGGCAGGTGCTCTTAGAGAGCTGGGTTTACTCTTCCCTTCCTGCACCTGTTACTGTAACGCCCCAGGCTGAACACCAGATTCCACAGCTGCAGCTTTTTGAGTGCTTAATCCAAGGAGTATCACATTTACAATGCCTTTCCCCCCAAGCAGCTTTTGTGTTGGGTGGGTGAAGGGGGCAGGATCCTTTAATTGTTACTTAGTGCTGATTTCACACCCTTTTAAAAGTCCTAAAGACACTGCCTGAAGGAAGCCAGAAAGACTTAATTGTGCTTTCCAGATTGAGCAGGCTTGTTGGTTAGCTCCAGAAGAATTTTCCCTGTCAGGAATTTAACCTGTTTTTGTGGCTGAGGCTTGAAGGAGGGGGAGGGAGGAGAGGAGGAGGAAAACTCTGGAAAGGATGTAGCTATCCTTGGATGGGGGTACAATTAATTCCTGTGTTAAGTTGGCAGAAGAGGGCATTTTGCACCATGCTATGAGCTTTGACTAGCTGCTTATTTTTGTTAAAATATCATATGCAGATCAGTGCAATACGTAGAGCTTTAAAGTAAGTTTCTTTGGGGCCCAAGGTTTTTATTCTCCAGATGAATATGCCTAGGATCTCAAATTTGGCTTGCAGTTCTCTGCATGTTCACTTGAACCAAAACCAATAAGAATCAAAGTAAAATATCCCTGCCTCTAGATGGATTTTTGTTGACAGCATGGATGTTGTTTTGGCAAGAATGTGTGTGTATGTGTGTGTTAAATTGCAATCTCGTTCAGCAATTACCTAGTCATCTCCCATCCCAGATCTGACTAGATTAAACTTTGCTCAGCTTTTTGAGGATACTTTAGGTAAGCACAATCCAGCCATCAAGTTCAGGGCTTGTTCTTTTCTTTTGCAAAAGGGAACCTTATTTTTTATTCCTTTATTTCAGAATCCAGCATCTATCTGATCTGAATTTGCACTTCTGTCTTGAATACAAAGCTATTTATAGATTTGGTGATTCAAGCAGAATTTATTTTCAAGCCATGAGTTGTGTTGGGAGGAAGTTCTTTAAATCTGGGATGAATCTTGGAATTCCACAAGCACGTTACATATAGATGACCTGTCGTAGTAAAAAGACTGGGAATATGACACAAAGGGTCAGAAGGCGATTTTTAACTTCTGTCACATGTTTTGTCAAGATTCAGGCTCTTTGGCTGATGATCTTTTTTTCTCCTTTAATCTTTCTAGGGGAGAAGCCATTTTCCTGCACGCACTGTAGCCGGGCCTTTGCTGACCGCTCCAACCTCCGTGCTCATCTGCAGACCCACTCAGATGTTAAGAAATATCAATGTAAAACTTGCTCCAGGACTTTCTCTCGCATGTCACTTCTCCACAAACATGAAGAAACAGGCTGCATTGGAACCCGTTGAATCCTATGGACTCCTTCTTGCAAAGCCATGTATTGTAACTAGTATCCCTAGGAAAATAGTTCTGCTGAGCTGCCACAAATACTAAATATACTGAATTCTGGTTGTTTCCAGCTGCTTCAGGCCTTAAAGCATCACACATAATACTTCATTCTTTGCCTTCAGGATAATTTTTAAATCCTGATTTGCCATTTTATTCCATCCCCTGACTGTAGTTGTGTCAAAATGCTTCATGATTCAAACACGTGAAAGATTACTGCTTCATCAGAAATGATGGGTTGACCAAGCAATATGGGATGATGTTTTAAAGTAAGCATCTCAAACCTGGTACCCTCCAGATGGGTTGGACAAATATTCCCAGAATTTTTAGAAATGGAATTTTTGTTAGAGAATTCAGTGTGTTAGAGCCCAACACTTCTTCAAGGTACCAGTATGAGAACAGCTTCTCCAAAATGAAATCTGGCTAAAACCATCTTTTGAGCTGCCTTTCAAAAGGGGTCAGATACATCCTTCTGGAAGTTGCAGGCAGATTACAGAGGTGATGACTACCTCTTTCTCCCTACCTGCATCAGGTACTTGAAGTATATTGCCACTAATTATGGAATTTCCATGCAGGCTTTCCCATATAACAGCCACTGAGTTATCTCCCTGAGAATTTTTCCCAATCAGCTTCTTCAAAGCCATCTGAATGAATAGCACTCACTAATGTTCCCTGTTTGTTTTAAATGTAAGGATATTCTGACTCTTGTGCCTAGCTTGCCCAAAAGATCACAATCTCTCATTTTTACCCTTAAAGAAGATGACCAGAATAATAGATTCAGAGTAGCTCATGACCCTGCATTGATATGCCTCTAACAAAGGGCAAAAAGCTAAGTATTAACACTTCCCCCACCACCACCTCAACCTCTCTATTGCGCCTCGTACTGTGTCTGCACCCTCCTTAGTGCAGCTATGCAGGAATACAGTATTGCATTAGTTCTGGGTCAGCAGAGGGATAATTCGCAATGCTTCAAAGACGAAGGATGTCTGCAGAAGGCCCCTGGTAGCCATTCAAAGCAAGGCTCCTGTTTACAAGAGCAACTATGCACTCAAGCACCTGTTAATATGTCTTCTTTTAACAACTGCTTTTTCAAAAGAACTGACTAATAGCAGGCACTTGTCAGGCGATTCAATAGCTGCCTGGGTAGGGAAGGCTGCCCCATTGACAGGTGTATGCCAAAAGAGCTACTTAACGGTTATTGACAGGTGCCTCCTGAATACATTTCTTTTGTACATTGTTTCCACATCAAACAACAAAAAGGATAAAATACAAAAGGGTATGTTTACATTTCAAAGGTACACTGGTATTTATATATTTTTGTGCCACAATTTTATACTGAATGAAAAAAACTTTTTTATATATAATTATATGCAATTTATTGAATGTTCAATAAAATGAGTAATTTATAATTTGGTTTTGTGCTCTTTCTAATTGGCTACACTTTTGTGTAATCATTTGCCATAACTTAAGAATTGGCAGGTGTAAATAACACTCAAGTTATTTGCAACTAACAGGTTCAATGATTTTGACTGGGATGCTAGGTGCTTATGCCAGAATCTAGGGAATCGGATCCATTGGACAGTGTTGGGAAACCCACTCATTTTTAGCTCTGATCCCAGCTGCCCCTCAGTGTGTCTGTGAAGGAATGTGCTGCTTGATCAAGAAAGATCGCTCACATTTTACTAAGCGAGATACTTATTGCACTTCAGATATAATGTAAACCATAGGAGGTAGATTTGTAGTAAGCATATTGTTGGCCTATGTACTGTGTTTCCTGAACAATACCTCTCTGCTTTCAGACGGGGATCTTTGCCAATCCTATCTGGATGTGGTTAGGATTGAATTTGTAATCTTATCTATCAAGATTTATCACCAAGTTGAGTAAGGTTTGCATGATAGAATCACGGGGCTGGAAGGGACCTTGAAGGTCTTCTAGTCTAGCCCCCTGCCTTAGGCAGGAGTCCTTACACTATCCTAGACAAATAATTGTCTTTTTTTTTCTCTTGAAAATCTTTATTGATGGAGCACTCACAACTCTGGGAGGTAAGATGTTCCACTGTTCAGTGGATCTCATTGTCAAGAAATTCCTCATTTCCAGGCTGGATCTCTCTCTGACTAGGTTGCACCCATTGCTTCTTGTCCTGCCATCAGGTGCTGTGGAGAACAAAACAACACTTTCTTCCCTACGAGAGCCTTTCAAGTACTGGAAAGTAATTTTCTTTCAAAAGACATTTATTTCGAAAACCACAAATCTTCCCCCAAATCTTTAGTCCTGTAGTCTCTGTCGCCTTGTATTTT
This sequence comes from Acrochordus granulatus, assembly GCA_032468055.1. Lineage (NCBI taxonomy): Eukaryota > Metazoa > Chordata > Lepidosauria > Squamata > Acrochordidae > Acrochordus > Acrochordus granulatus. Next base: position 19,751 of record JANHZU010003240.1, read on the forward strand.
GCTTTTCAATTTTCACATTTTTCCCAAGAACTCAGGGTAGTGCTGCCCATCTTAGGCCAGACATTACTTATCATTGAATTGGACCTGGCCCTTGGCAACTGTATGAACAAATGCCAACAACTGCCTTTATAATATCCCAGCTATTCCAGTAAATTTTTAATAGTGTCCCTCTACATTATCCATTGATTTCTCAATGTATAATGCCCCAAACAGAGCCTCTAAAATACATAATAGTATAAAATTTCCAAGATATATATTCATGTATTGCCATAATAAAATGTGGCTAATAAAGATGAGGTCATCTCACCATTTTTTATTTATTTATCATAATAAAGATCTCACCAAAATGGTGAGATGAGGCCATCGCACCATTTTTTCCCAAAAGACCCAATTCCAATCTTCCAGAAATAAAATCCTAAAATGTTGAACAGCTCCTAAAAAAACTGTGATGCAACCCCCTCTTCCATGGGTGAGGGAATCTGAGACAGTCCCCACTAGAATGTACAATGAAGACTCGGAGAAGTTGGTCCTGCGAGAAAACTAGGTCCTGTAGGAAAATAATATGAGATATAAGAAGCAGGACTTTGAATTGTATCCAGAAACATATTAATAAACATGGCTTCCCCAGGATAGGTATAATTCTGCTAAACCAAGCCTGGCCTGGTAACAAGCAGGCCACTACATTTTAGACCAATTGTTGTTTCTGAACAGTCTTCAAAGGCAGCTCAAGCAATAATTCAAACATGAGTTACACTCATTAGTGACTGTTGCCAGAACATCTTGTTCCAGAAATGACTGCATCTGGTGTAACACCCAAAACTGAGCAAAGGTTTTTCTGATTGTGGTCATAACTTGTTATTCTAGCAGGAGAAATTAGTCCAAGAGTCTAATCCCCCTTTCTTGGGGGATTCAAGCCTACTAATAACTACAGTTGGAACTATACTGGACCCTGGGGATTTCTGGATTAACAGCCACCCTGTCTTACTAGGATTCTAACACATTATTTAAGATGCCCAGAGCATCTTCTGTTTGGTTTGGGAAGAACTGTGTAACTGGGTATCATCTACAACAGATGATAACTCATCTTGACCTGAGTGCTGATGTTGCCTACTAAGTAAATGTAACTGGCAAATGCAATAAGTGAGAGAATCAAATTGTGAGTATTTCATATAGGTATGGCCAAGTCTCAACCTATTCCCTTAAAGCAGGGAGTTCAAGACAGCCAAGAAAGCAGCATGATCAAGTCATATTACAAAGGACTATGGAGTCCACTTGCTTAGAGCCAAGGAATCTGAGACAACTTTGCAAGATGTTGCTCCAGAGCCATCTTAACATACTGTGTCTATGGCTAGCTATGAATGAATAAAATAAATTTTCTTCTCAGCATGTTTTTTAAATATGACTCAATTAAATGTCTTCCACATTAAGATATTGAGCCATCTGCTTTAAATATTAGGTCCATGTATTTGAGTGTAGCTCTTGCTTATCTAGCTGTCTTGGTGGTCATGAAATCCCAAGCCACTCCCAGTCTTGGGAGTACTTCATGCATGGAGATGGATTATGTCTTATGCCTAGAGGAATCAAATTGGCAGTAGGTTGGATAACTCATGAAGTAATGCTATAGGCTGCCCACTCTGAATAGTAGAAACACTGTAGGCTTAATCCTAATAGGTCAAGGTCAAGGGACAGTTGTGGCCAACTTGAGGGGGTGGTGCTCATCTCTGATTCATAGCCAAGAGCTAGTGTGTGTCTGCAGTTGCTTCCATGGTTATGTGGCTAACATGACTGACACCAAGGTGCACAGAACACTGTTACCTTTCCCACTGAATTAGGTGGTACCTATTTATTTACTTTCATTTTACATGCTTTTGAACTTCTAGGTTGACAGGAGCTGGGGCAAGTAACGGGAGCTCATCCCATTACGAATCAGTGCTTGGGTCTTAAACTGTTGAGCTGCCAACCTTCCAACAAGCCCAGTGTCTTAACCACTCACTACTGTGCCCCAATATCCAGCTTTAAGTTCAAGGATTTATCCACAAAGCATTTGGTTAGCATTTGCCAACCCACTCCACCACTCTAGCCTCAGAGTCACAGCTATTGCAGCACCAAATCCTAACTGGACAAATTGTTGACAAAGAAACTCTTTATCCGGCCAAGTCTCAATAATATCTTCTAAATCTGCCTCTTCTCCAAGTTAAATCATGGAGGATGGCAGACAGAACTGGTGTTTAGCTGAGCAGTCTGAGGTTAAGGTCCCAGCAATTCAGCATCTAGGACCACAGAAGTAGGAACTGGCATTAAATTGTCTGTCCTTCTTCCTCTGGTATAGCCATCCCAAAGCCTCCCATTACATCATATTTCTGTCACTGTCCTCCCCCAGCCTTTCTCCTCCAATGACATATTTGGCTTCTGTCAAGCCTGGGTGATATATCTGTAGCATCATTACATTTACTCCCTGTAGCCATCTATCTTACCACTGTGTGAAGAATTCAAACCACTTGATTTGAAGCTACTGTAACTTGTCCCACATTTATCCTCATAAAATCCCCTTTCTATCCAGCCTGGACCTGGTGACACCTCTCTTCGTTACACCATCTTCCAACTCGGGTTCAGTACTTTGAGAACATTCTCAGTCTTTACCAACACAATCTAGTCCCTTGTTGATTGAAGCTTGAATTCTGTATCCAGGTTTAAAGTTACAAACTGCTTATGGTTCCCAAACACTGAAGCCTCAAGGTTTTTCTAATTTATTGTTTTCCTAATCCACACGTATCACAGTGATGGTCAGTGTCTGCAAGTTTCTATTTCTGTATCATCATCTCAAGGGAACAAACAGTTTTTATTTAGTCCATAATTGAATTAGCTGATACTTATTTCAGTCTATGTTACTCTTATTAACTAACTCCAGATCCATATTTCAAAAGTGTTTATTATTTAAGAGTGTTTATTTTCTTGTCTAATTATATATAAGATAGGATATTGCATACCAAAACTACCAGACACAGAGACAGTTTTCCCCCCAGCCATCATACAGCTAAATGCTTGAATCATGCTATATGATAGATTACAAGGGCAAAGCATTCTAAATTAACCTATAAGTTCTGTCTTATGTGCATACATACTTATTTTAATTCTATATTTATAATATTCCTTTCTACTGGTTGCATACCTACTGCTGTATACCTAACTTGTTATTTGCTTATGTTACTATTTTATACTGTTGTCTTGCAACTATGCTGAGAGCTGCAGTACCAAGTCAAAATCCTTGCGTGTCCAACCATGCTTGGCCAATAAAATATCTGTAATTCTTTTTCAGCGTCAAGCTTTCCAATACCACTGGGAAACCACTGCTTTAATAATTCTGATCCCCAAATAGAAATATCTTTAACCTTTGTAATTTTATTGAAAGTTTTCATTTATCTTTCTCTTTATTTTTCCAGCACATGGTTCATCTATCTATTCTTGAGCCTAAGGGGGAAAAATGATCTATTTTAATTCTTTGTTGTGAACTGTAAATTCAGCAAACATCCTGGTTGACATCTTTTTAATATTTAAAATAATACAGATTTTTCACTTTCTACTTTTACTGTCAAAATGAGCTCTTTTAAGTCATATTTACTTTCAACTAAATTATGGTAGAATATCTGTCTCTCTAAAATTATGAGTATTTACATCTCTGCTTCTTTTTCCAGCTAAAATGCATGCATCCTTATTTCACTCTCTTTTCTTTTTTTTGGACTTCTCTATTTCTTCAAACTCAGTTTTTACAATAATTTGTTTATGTTAAATATTCTTCAGAAAAATACTCAAGCAAAACTATTAATTGTCATGAATTCCACATTCTGGCATGATCTACATAATAAAAGGCCTTCCTATAATCAAAAAACCCCAAAGGTCTTTTTGAATTATCCTTCTCTACATTCTTGTCTTACATTAGCTTTTTGACCTCGTTTGTTTGCCATTAATAAATATTGCTTGTTCATCTATTCTTCTAGGAAAGATCTGAAGCAGAACTTCATAGAAGGCAGGCATTGTATAAAATAATTTGATAATTTGCATACAGTATTCTCTTGCTTTTCTATTCTTTGGTACAGAGATCTTTATCAGTTGTTTTAGTTCCTAGGCAATATAACCTTGTTTCATATTTATTGATATACAGTATTTCCAGTTGTTAATGTAGAACTGTTAATCTTTTAATTGCCTTTGCTTTGGCAACTTAAACAGTTGTACAGGTATTACAATTGCAGTTGGTGCTTTTCTATTTGCTGGATGGTCTATTGCTTGTTATCATTTTATTTGCCTTTATTAGAATTGTTCTGTGATTATTCTTGGACAGTCTTACCTTACTTTAGAGCAAAGTTTTCTTAAGAATGAAAGGAAAATGAGAGACATAATTTTCTTCTATTTCTTGACATTATATATTGAAGTATCTTTATTTTCCTTTGTTGAAAATTTGCATTCAGTCATCCTATATTCTTCTTGATGCCCAAGGTTTTTATCCTTTTTCTTTCCCAGGATATAATGATAATTTGAAGCAAATATTGGCAATGAACAAAATTTCATTTATTGTCGCTTGCATTATTTCATTTCACCAAATCAAATCTTCCTACAATTCCTGGTTCTTCCCTTTCTTCAAAGTTGCATTCCAATCACCATGTAGTAATACTTCATCCTCTCTAGATGTTGAATTCTAAATAAATTCTGTCTGTCATAAAACCTTCAGCATTGCATCTGCAGTATATATATAGTGTATATATATATATATATAGTGTGTCATATAATCATCTAATTTAAAGTGGCCCATGGTCCACCATTTATTTCTAATCCATCCAGTTTCATTCCTGCTTTGACAATCTCAAGTTCTCCTTGGTTCATGCTTTTCATATTGCATGTTTCAGTTGTGTGTCCATATAAAATGAAGAACTCCTGTTCCAATACCATCAGAGACCACACTTGCAGCTTTTGTTTGGTCACACCATCACCAGTCCTACTCACTTAAGTTCAGTATTGTTCCCCAGTAACTAGAAGAATGTCTTCCATCCAGGAAGGGAAGGGGCAAGGTCTCATCATTTGGTACCCAAATTTAACTAAAAAATAAAGTGCATCTAAACAGATTTTCTTGATAACAATAACAAAATGGCTTGTGTTGCCTTTTTATGGATTCAGCTCCTTCACCTGGGAGGATTGCCTTCTCTCATACCTACAGAATTCCAGATGTTTCATCCCTTCTTGACCCAACCTGCAGGGTCATAAACTTTACTACAAGTTTATGTCTCTAAATCTACTGTCACTGAAGAGTCACTGAAACTGCAGAGCTTCCTTCTACTGTTTATGAAAGATTTCCTGAGAGGACAAGCCAAATGTATACTGTTTTTATTAGCAATTATGGTGGGTGGGAATGACTTCAGGGGATGGAGTGAAAAGATGCTGCCTAGAGAGCACTTAGATAAGAGAGAACATAACCCACAGCTGCACAGTGGGCAGAGCAAAAGGCTCAGGAAGGATTCTCTTTTACTTCTTGGGCTGTCAAATAACAATGGGAGAATTACATTTTTAGATTTGCAAGATTCTGTTAATGTAGCTTTACAACAAATTAATAAAGTTGCTTATTTGGCTGTATTATCTGTCTGGTCTACCTGGTAAAGCTGACATTAGCTGCTTCTACTATTCACTTGAATGAAGAGTGAACTTTCTGCATTGCCCAGATAGTGGGCCATCAAGGATATCTCCCTTAGAAATATAGTACTGTGCAGAAGTCTGAGGCCACCACCCACTGTGTTGTTTTAAGCAAAGTTTTAATGACCATCCATAATTATTTTTCAGTCTCTGTATTCAACCAGAAAATATAGGAAATACGTACACAAAATTTAAATAAACCCAATTTTCAGAACAAAATGGCTTTTTCAGACAAAAGTCAGTATTTAGTGTGATCTCCCATGGCTCTAAGTACATCTTGAACTCTTTTGAGGAGACCATCCTGAAGTTTTCTGAGGTACTTTTCTGGTATATTGTACTAGGCTTCTTTCAGCACCTCCCAGAGTTATTTAGATTTAGGTTGTCTTTTATTTTTTTCTCTGTCCAGGTGAGCCCATACTGCCTCTGTTATATTCAGATCTGGACTCTGTAGAGGCCAATCCATGACTGTCAGTGCTTTATCAGTTGTTTTCCTTGCTAAATATGATTTCACTGCAGTAGCAGTATGCTTGGGATCATTATCATGCTGAAAAATAAAATGATTGGACTCAAAAATTTCAGACTTGGATTCATTGCTCCATAATATTCTTTTCCACTGATCCTAAGTCCAATCTTTGTGAGCTTTAGCATATCTTAGCCTTTTCACCCTGTTCCATTCCACAAAGGTTGCTTCTTGGCTGCGACCCTTCCACAATGACCATTCCCAATCAAACTCTGGCATCCCAATGAAGCTGCCAAATGCTGAGCCAGGTCCTTGCTGGACTTCCTCTAGTCTCTCAAAGAAGAAACTCTGAGGAACTTCTCATCAGAATTTGAAATTTTCCTTGGCTTTCCAGTTCTTTTTTTGTCCTTGACTTCCCCTGATTCCTCAAATTTCTTTATAATAGCTTGAATACCACATCTTGAATATCTAGTTTGTTTGTTGATTTCCCTTTGAGAGTGGCCTTGCTGATGCAAAAGTATGATTTTATGGCTGTCACATTCTGCGATCGTTGACTGGAATGATGTGATTGAAAATTGGTCTTATTAGCAAACTTCCAATTAATTACACTCATACAACATGTGTATGTACTGTATGCAATACTCAAGCATGTCTTCTACAAACCTGGTGTAATAGACCCTTTTGCACAATGGTCATTTTGGCATGAAATAATACAGGTATTAGCAATGACAGCACTTAGTGTTCCATTCTATTTAGGTTTACGGGAGCCAGGTGCCTGCTGTTGCTGAAGCATTAGGGGAGATCATACTTAAATACTTGCCACTTTAGCCTATGGAAGCTGTTTTTTCTGCTTTTGAATACTGCATACAAATTTCCTGTATTTTCTGGTTGAATTCTAGTAAAGAGACTGAGACATAATTATATATGATCATTATACCATTGTTAAACAACAAATCTAACGGTGGTCTTAGATTTTTGCACAGTACTGTGTACGTGTCATTAGTTAACTGCACACTTTGAAGGACTTGCATATTTTCTAGATGAAATGGATACTTGTTATATTGTTCCAATTGTAAATGATGCACATAAAATGGCTGCATATGAATAATTGTGATTCTCTGTTGGTGGGCTTTCTGCAGCTTAAGTTTTTCTATTTTACAGAGTGCAACCAATCAGATATACAAGCCCTTTTGCAAGTGCAGATGCAAGGAGGTCTAAATTTTTGACTGGAATGCTTTCTCCATGACTTCAATGGGACAAATATTAAAGCAATGCTTTGAGAATTACTTAATCAGGTCAACTAAAGCTAATCCATTGGGGAGGAAATCTTGATTTTTTTCCTGGAGTTCCTTCTGTGAATAGGGGATTTCTGCAATTATAAAATGGTCAGTCAGAACATACATCTTCCAAACATCACAATTTAGAAAACTGAGCCAAACTTATACTGGCTGGCTTCCCACTGACTTATGAGAGAAAGATTGACATTTAAAAAAAAGAGGGAAGTAGGACTGGAGAAAAAGAAAATAATATTGTTTTGCTCATTCATTCCAAAGGTCCATCTAATTCAACATTCAGCCTCCTTCAGGGGATAGCCAAATATCCTTGGGAAGGAATATATACCAACCATGGAGAGTGTAAAGTAGTTCTCTTTCCCTCCCAGAAGGAAGCAAAAAGAATGGTCTTCTTTCTCTTCTGCTGGATTTTCACCAAGAGGATTTTAGATTTCTCAATTGCTTGGGCATCTGCATCCTCTGAAATAAACAAAAGGACTTTGTTTTGTTAACAACCAGACTGAAAGTGCATCTCAACTATATTTTGTGACCCTCTATATCAAAAGGTGGCTAATACTGCCCTTGTTTGTTCTCATTAAACTTTAGGATTTTTGGAATTCATTGAGAGCTAGCTGATAACCTTTGAAAGTTATTTAACTTAGTTTCCACTCAAGAAGAAACATTGAGAATATAGTTTTGCAATACTTCCCTTGCAAGGCAGGATAGTTTTCTATTGGCAGGAATTTTGTTTCTTTTCCATGTCTGTGGTTCCCCTCTCCAGACATTCACCATTAAGGAAATTGTTTTTTATTTCCCCAAATAGTGGTTGCTGTTTTTTTTCATTTTATTTCTTTCCTCATCTTAAAAAGATACCCAGAAAAATGAAGACTAGGAATGGGAAGCTGACTGCTTCCTATTTGGTGCTTTCAAACAGCTTTTACAAATACTTGAGTGGAAGCACAAAATTATTTGTGTATGTTTGAACAGTGAAACCAATTGCATAGAAGGTAAATATGATCAGATCTTCAGCTCTGCCCATCACAATAATTCTGAAAAAGTTATAAAGCTGGCTTGGTAGCATGAATCTTTCCAATCACTTCAAGTTTGCAAGATTATTGTAAAGCTTCAGTTGATAAAGAACTAGCTCTATAGTTTGGGATGAGTGAATGTTGCTTTGTATTTTCTTTATGGTAAGATGGCTATTACTCCTATTCCTGTTTAAGCTAACAGAACTGACGCATCTTACATATCCAAATGGAGAATGGATAAAATCAGAAGTTGAAAGAATAAGTGGAAAATGATGTTTATAAAACAGATTGACATCAATTTTGAGGAAATATCAATGTACATGACAGGATTCTTTAGGGATAACTTTTAATATTCCCATATTAATACTGAGTTGAACTCTGTCCTCCAGGTTCCTAAGGAGCCAGTAAAGGAAGCATGGGAAGCCAAGGAGACTGGCAATTACAAGAGAGATAATTATACAATGAAGGACAAGATAAAAACCATTTTGGGGCAACTCTTAAATAAGTTTGAGTGTAAGAATTCTACATTCTTTTCCCCCAAATGTTTCACCAATTTTTTCATCTCTTTTTGAACAAAGAAATTAATTATTTTTCCAGTCAAATGGATAGTAAAAACACAGAGGAACTTATGAAGACAGCAGCAGTCAATTTTAACTGATGTTCTCTGCTTCATGCAAGACTGTTCAGTGCATGCTGTATCTGAGTAACACTCAGCCTATAACTTTTTCTGGACATTCCTGGATACTGTATGACATCATCTTAATTTCTGAGCCCATCAGAGGAAGATCAGCCTGGCATCACTACACATGCACAAATGCCAAAGTTCCAACCTCTTGTGAAGACCATTAGCCTTATCTGGGCAGTGCAGGTTTTTGGCACGCAGTTAGAGAAATTCTTGTGACTTTGTAGCTTCAATATACCTGTTAACTAGTACTGCACCAGCCTGATTCTTGGAGCCTTAAATGGCTGTCCAATTTCATTATTTCTTGTATCCCTCAGCCAAGCAAATAAAATAGGATTGGTCTGTTATTGTTAGTTTTGTTCTGGTTACCCTAAATAATACCATCAAGCTGAAAACTTTAAATCATAAATATAGAAGTATAGGGAATGGAAAAACTTGCTAATTATTCTGGATTTAGTTTTCTTGATTTTTATTTTTTTAAGTTTTCTAATGAAAATAATTTAAAATGTTAATTATTGCCTTAAAATAGCTTTTCTCAATTAGGCATCCTTCAAATGTGTTAGATAACAGCTTCCATAATATCCGGACATCATGGAGATTGGCTGTGCAGATTAGTATTTATGGGAACACATAACAGAACTGTAGGATAACAATAAGAGGACGGCAACCTTTTAGTAAGAAACGTAAGATAAAAATATTTTTGGATAGCCCTTGATTCCATGCTTATTTTCTTGGCCTGGAAGTGATTTGCTGATGTTTTCCAACTGTGTATTCAACAAATCCGGGGTTTCCTGATAATGTCCCAGGTTCAACCTGCTTAGATTTCAATTTATGATCCTTCAAGTAGCCTGGATGCCTTTGTTCTCACCATGGTTCACCCATTCAACTAAAAGCTCCAAATAGTTCAGATCTTCACAAATAAACATTTTGTTTTACTTGACATTTGTACATATTTATTTATTAATTAAATTTATATGCAGCCCCTCTCCCTATCAAGCAACTCTGGGGGGATTACAACATGATAAAACAACAATATAAAACTTGAAAACAATATTAGAATTAACACAAACTTAGCTAAGATAGGAGCCAGCATATAACAGACTGGAGGTGGGGTCTTCTATTTAGTCCACTGACCACCTCCCGAAAGCCCACATCAAGGTCACAGGCCAGTCAGAAGAGCCAGGTTTTTAGGCCATTATGGAAGGCCAAGATGGTGGGAGCAAATCTCACTTTTAGGGGCATGATGTTCCAGAAGGTGGGAGCCATGGCAGAAAAAGCTCTTCTCATGGACCCCATCAACCAAAATTCCTTCACTGACAAAGTCCATAGCATGCCTCTTCAGATGGCACAAGTGGGACAGGCCAATCCCATTGATGCATATATTTTCCCATTTCTATAGGGTATTGTACAACTGAAAAAAATAAAACAAAGATAATATGTGAAGTGACCATGGTCTTGTTAATCATCTCTGAACACACACATCTGATTCAGCAAATATCCTCCAGGTGGTACAATTGTATCTAATATATTGATGATTAATTAAATTTTTATACTGTCTGACGCCCAATTAATCTGGGCATTAATGGCTCAGCTGGATGATTTTGTGGGAAAAAAAATATCAACATTGATTTTAGGGTTGCTGGAGAAGACATGGTGTTTCCTCCCAGTAAACTGTCTGAGAAAAGGGTTGAAAATGGTTATAGAGATTGAATGGATGGATCAGAATGAATGGTAGTTCTTGGAATCAGGATTGGCAGAATGAAGGGCCTGTGGAGATCAGGAGGACCCATACAATTACCTCCTTGTGTGTGATCTTCTGCAAAAGATTATGTTGTCAATACTCACAAAGCTCAGATTTCCCATCAACTTAACTGCAGCTACCCCACACCCACATCTTCCAGAAATGGTTGGTTGTCACTCCAAATGGTGGATCTTTGTCCTCTGCCAACATTTTCCTTGGCTCAGAACTGCTTTTTGTTAGTCTGAGAAAAACTGTTGAAGCTTTCCTTTCTCTCCTCTTTCCATCATGCCTCCAAGCCTTGATTTTTGGTCAGTGCAGGACATGTCACACAATCTCTCAGCTGCCAGAGACACAAAACAAGAATCCTTAAAAACATCAATTTTCTCGCTAAGATCTTCCTTCCCAAACCATTTTGGGAGCCCCACCCAGCTAATTCACCTCAGCTTTCCATGCTTTCCCTGGTAAATACATTGACTGAGGTTATGTACAAGGGCCATGCCTGTATTTATCACACCAAATATATGACACATGAGCAGTGTATCTTTATTTGCAATGAACTAAGGGTTGTAGAGATTGAGTCACTACCCTGCATGTCTCCCATGCCTAAACCAGCTGGAAATGAAGCTGAAGAAATTCCTTTCCAGATTTAACACTTTCCTTTGCTTTGGCACAGTGATGGTTTGATGTTGTGTTCAGGGAGGGAGGGAGGGAGGGAGGGAGGGAG
>JANHZU010003240.1:51540-61841 GCA_032468055.1 Acrochordus granulatus
AGGTCCGCATAGTCAAGGCTATGGTTTTCCCAGTAGCAATGTATGGCTGTGAGAGCTGGACGATAAGGAAGGCTGAGCATCGAAGAATTGATGCCTTCGAATTGTGGTGCTGGAGAAGACCCTTAAGAGTCCCTTGGACAGCAAGGAGATCAAACCAGTCAATTCTAAGGAAATTAGCCCTGATTGCTTATTGGAGGGATACTGAAGGTGAAGCTCAAATACTTTGACCACCTAATGTGAAGAGAAGACTCATTAGGAAAGACTGTGATGCTGGGAAAGATTGAAGGCAAAAGAAGGGGGATGGCAGAGGATGAGATGTTTAGATACTATAGTCAGTGTGATGGGCATGGCTTTGGGTGGACTCTGGGAGACAGGAAAGGACAGGGAGGCCTGGCGCGCTGCAGTCCATAGGGTCACAAAGAGTCAGACACAACTGCATGACTGAACAACAACAAAACCTCAAATGGGCTAACTTACAGAATGCATCCAAAATCTGGGATTCATGACTCTTGTGGGATTAAAATTTGACAAAGTTGTGGTTTCTTCAGTATGGCTGTGCCATACCACCCCCCAGAGGTTCAGTGGACCAATCCGGCCCTAGCTCTCCAGAGGCTGGGTACATTGGTCGCAACATCAACTGCCAGAGACTGGACAGCTGCAGTCAAGCCAGCAGGAAATCACAAGTCACTCCCACTCCCTTTGCTTTTTTGCCCTTGGTCATTCTGTTTGTTTAGGTAATGAAATCTCTGAAATGATGACCCAAAAGTCACATGTTGTCAAGTAACATGTGAAGTTAGATGGCTCTTTCATCTAAGAGACAGGAAGAGTGGAGTGGCAGTCAGGTTCGGTGGAAAGGAGAGTAATTAATGGAGTACAAGAAGGGAAGTCCACAGGCATTGTGTTCCGCATTGGATAAAATGTCACACGTAAAGCTGAGATCAGATATATGCATCCAGAATCTATAGAGGCAGCACAATCTGCACTGGAGTTTGGAAGAGAGGAGTAATCTTCGTCTATATAGCAAAGTGGACAGCAAGTCTAGTGGCACTTTCAGGAGTAACCAGCTTCATAGCTGCTCACAAAAGCTGATGGCACTAATTAACTTGTGTTGCCTTGAAGGTGCTATCAGACTCATTGACTATTCGTGTTTGACCACAAGTGGAGGGAATATTGGGTCTACACTGAGTTCCTCTCATAGGTGTCCCTGAAGAGGCAAAAGACAAACATGCATTCTGATGTTGCAATAGAAACCCTGTGACTTATGTTTTCGCATCCAGTCCTAAAATGCAAGTATGGAAGGTGAGGATTTGCACTTTTGCAATGCAGATTTTCCCATTGTTATTGTGATTTATCTCTGATTCCTCTCTCTAGGAATAATACTTAGCTGCCTCTGTGTTACTATCTGTGTGCTAGAAATACTCCTGAGAAACCACAAGGTTTAATATCCTTTCTTATTATCTGATTGGCATTCAAGGGTTTCTGTGAGGATCCAGACCAGGCCTCAGCCATCTCATGTGCTGGCTCAGCTTCAGCAAAAAATGTGCTCTCAAGAGCATTTTTGAAATGGAGCCTAATGCTGGCCTTTGGAAGGAAAGTGGAAGATTAGTCTGATACAGTGGAAGTTCAGCCTTGTCCTGTAATAAGAAATCATAATAATAATAAAAAAGCCACTCTTTCTCCTTCCCTAGGAAAGCTGCAACTTTTCTAGAAATATGGAACCTTCAATTGCTTCTTTGCAAAGCTGCTAAAGCCATATCAATTTAAACATCCCTTCTAGTCTGGCAGTCTGATAATAAGCTTGTGTGTGTGTGTTTGTGTGTGTATGTAAAGTAAGCCAAGATGGGAACACTCTCAGGTTTCTTGGAGCTGTAGAAATGGTTTATTTCAAAGGCCTTGGCTTGCAATTCTTGGCACAAGTAAATGTCAAGATTTTTCATTTGAACTCCCAGCTGATGGAAAACAGCAGTGCTTGTGTAAAACTCACTTGATAGCCAAAGAGTAGGACAGATATAGCTAAAGCAAGGAAAGGGAAGGAAAGGAAAGGAAAGGAATCCAGAGTCACTTGGTAGAGAAAAGGGTGGCATCCTTGAACAACTTTTCTACATATGTCACATGCAAATAAAAAAATGCAAGGCTTTGGTCACAGGGTGGCAGTTATCATTTTGATGTTTTTGACTCCTATTAATGGACCTGGGCACATTCTTGCAACAGAAGGCCACTGTTGCTCACCTGTACCTTTTCTTCTCTCCTTTTTTTTTCTTGTTCCTTTATAGTCTTCTGGTGCCAACAAGGCATGTTTATGGTTACAAGGGCTTGCTTATTTAACCTTTTTCATTTTAAAATATGAATTACCCCTTTCCATTCCAACAGTAACAGAAGACCTTTATTCCAACGACTTTAGCTTTGGTTCAAGAAAGCAGATGCTGGTTTATTCCTGTAGTTATATTGATGGCATGATTTTCAAAAATTTAAAATACATGCATGGAGTATTTTTTCCTTCCTTTTTTAGGACTGGAAAACAGTTACAGTTCCTAACATGCACCATGTACAAATGCTAACTCTTTATCTATCAAGTAATGCACAAGGATCCTTAAAGCCCCACTCTTCACACTATTAAATCCAAGGTCTAAATTACCTAACTATAACATCGTACATTTTAGGAGAAAGTGGAAGTTTTGTATCATATTTCTGACTGCCACAACAATTATTTGCCTAGCTTACTTAAGAATAGTTTCATCCCTGCCTGAAATCCTCATGATGAATAGGGCAATGTATTTCATGCTTGGCAGCATTTGGATGTGTGGGCTTGAACTCCCAGAATTCCCCAGCCAGCAGTGGCTGAGGAATTCAGCAAGCTGAAGTCCACACATCTTAATGCTGACAAAGTTGAAAGGTAATGAACTAAGAGGTGGAAAAAGAGGAAGGTACAAAGGAACTTGGGTAGTGATGGCAAACTTACTACATATGTGTCAAAGGTGACATGCCACAACATTTTTGGGGACACATCATCATTCACCAATTCCTGACAACTATTCTCAAAAGCACACCCTGTTCTTGTGCAATTTTTGGAGGCTGCGGAGGCAGCATGAGAACGGGACATCTCTCCTGTGCCTCCAGACTCTCTGGAAGTTGCATGAGAGGGCCGTGATCTTGTGTCTCAGGCAGGTAGGCCTCAAGGGCCTGTCAACAGAAAAAGGACACCACTTGAAGGTGAGTGGTGCATGGCAGATCCTGGAGAGCACTGAGCTGTGAGTGGGTGGGGAGGAGATCCTAAGATGTAATATGTATGTGCAAGCTGTAGAACCTGCAGTCCACTTGCATCATAGCAGTTTGGATGATTTTAATGAGATCCGCAGAAGGATGTGGATTACAGCTGTCTAGACTATTTCTTTATGTGTTACGTATTTTATTCCACCCTTTCTCTTGGGAGCCTAGGACCATATATAAGATTCTCTACTGCACCCCCTGGCTGAGAAAATTTACTGAAGTTAATTTAGTTTGAAAGTTGGTGGATGATTCTTAAGCTTTAGAAAGACAGGTCTTGAGACCAAAGAGGATTTTGATCCAATTGTCTCCAGGTGTACTTTGTCCAATGTGACTGTTTCCATTCCAACAGCATTTTTAAGACATACCTAAACAGCCAGAGGATACTACAACAGATTTGGGACAGTAGATTTTTCTGAGTTGAACCCATTCTGGTGGGAAGTATGACACACAGTGTTTGTGTTGCTCAATAGTGATAGTGTTTATGCCGAATTTGGGAGATATAACAATAGAGAAGGAATTAAAATCAGAACTTAAGATATGAGTTTTGGAAGTCCAGGATCTAAATCTTATTGCAATCCAAGTGTGATGGAATGTGCACCTGCAGGAAGAGTGGGGAAGAGTTTTGGCAACACAGACTTTTCCAGAAAGAGGTCCAGATTAAGAGACTGTGCAGTCCCAAATTGGATGAGGGGAAGAGTTTAGGGGAGCCACACTCTAGACTCTTTCAGGGAATATCTAGTAGGTAAGAAGTTATAGTTTTAATTTGGCAAGATTCTATCCATTGGGTATAAACAAATAAAGGATTGAATTTGATTGGATCTCACTGTCTCATCCCTGGGTTTGGGCCTGACATCTAGTAGACAGATTCAAATAGATTATTGAATCTCCCTGGAAGAGCTATAGTATATTTATCTGTATTCCACCTTTATTTTTTTTACAACTCAAGGTGGCAAACATTTAACACACCTTCCTCCTTCTATTTTCCCCACAATAGCAACCTTGAGAGGTGGGTTGGGCTGCAAGAAAGTGACTTGTCCAAAGTCACCCAGCTAGCTTTCATGGCTAAAGTGGGAATAGAATTAACAACCTAGTCTGTTACCTTAACCACTAGACTGGTTTTACCAGTGTTGCCATCAGAACAGGATTGGAACAGCAGAAGGATAGCATCCCACTTCCAAGAGTAATGAGGAGAGCCCTCAAATATAACAAAACTAGCTGATTATCTTCCAGGGTTAGGTAATTTAATCCATATCACAGTGAAAATAGGAAAAATTAAAATGGCCATTAACCCAGGGTTTATCATTATTTATCTGTAAAAAGGTAAAGGTTTTCCCTGCCAGTTGTGGCTGACTCATGGAGTGGTACTCTTTGTTTCCTACCTGAAGAGCCAGCATGGTCATGTGGCTGGCATGGCTATATAGCAAGGCGCATGGATGGTGTTACCTTTCCCACCAAAGGTGGTACTTATTTATCTACTTGCATTTTTACATTCTTTCAAACTGCTAGGTTGGCAGGAGCTCTGCAGTCAGTGGGAGCTCACCCCATTACGCAGCACCTCTTGGGTCTCTAACTTGAGCTGCTGACCTTCTGGCCTTCAGCCTGGTGTCTTAACCATTTGCGCCACCACTAATTTAAATAAATTTTCATTATTTTCTCTGTTCTACCATTTGTACCTGTTTTCTTTTTCCAAGATGTTTCCTTAGCAGGTCACAAAGTTGAAATAAGAGTGATGCTAGCTGCGTAAGTACAAAATGCAATAATCCGCTTCAGTCAATCCTCCAGTATGAAAATCGTCAAAAACAATGTCGAAGAATACTAACAGAAATTTGTTTCTGGATCAAGTTTCTTTGCTGTTCTCAGCTACTCTTGAAGGCTTAATATACTTTGATGAAAAGACTACAAGATGCAGGAAGCATAATAAGCTGCTCAATTCAGACTCAGCTCAATTTTTTTTCAGTTCAGAAACTGAACAGATTTGTAGTTTCAAACAAATCAGCTTCAAATTAAATCTTTGAACCGAATGTTTGTCCACCATTAAAAACGAAACCTAAAGCAACCAAACTTTGTTTTACCATCAAAAACAATAGAGTAAAATGTGAGGGGGAAGCAAGGACCGAACCAAGTGTAAAGAGAGGGTGAAGTCTAGACTCATTACACATTCTCAAGCACAGGAGGGCCAACCCCCCAACCGAGGACAGTTCGCTTATCTGCCAAGCATGGGTACCAGGCTGGCAGTTTGAGAAATTCTTGTAACCTTGAAACTTCAGTTAATCAGCAGATCTTGTCTGCTGTTTAGAACTAGTTTGACTAGGCCTATTCCTTCTTCTCTAACAAAAAGCCTCTTCAACAGCAAGACAGGATGATAAAGTCAACTGTTCATTGTAAAAACACCAGAATATATTTGTTGTAACATATCATGTAACAACTGGCTGTCCAGAAAAATATTTTACAAGCATGCATTTTTGATCAACAGCTGGTTCTTTTGGATCTCCTGACTGAAAGTATGAAAGAATATTCTGGCAACTACAGAATATTAACATTTGGCCTGCCGAATAAAGCCTTGCTCTTCTAATCAATGCTCTTGCACCCCTTGGCAGGCAGACACAGAATATCTAAGAATTAATGTGAACCATAAGTCTTTCTGTAAACAGTTAAACCATCATTTTTATCAGGCTAACGAAACCTATTCAAGTCCAATCATTTTTATTGCAAATGGTAGGTTCCCATGCATCTATTTTATACAATAGTCACCATGTTGTCTCTTTCTGGCTCGATTATGTGGATTTAACAATATAAGCCAACAATGTGGGTGGCTCTTTCTTTTGGATCCTGCTGAATATTTTCCAAGATAGAACAAGCTGTTGATCACCACGTTAAAACCCTGCAGTGAAAAAAAAAGGTTTCTAATAAATATAATATTGAACCCTTAAATTATTTTTTTAAAATAATGTAGGCATCTTCCTTCCAAACAAGGACACGTTTATTTGTTTAGTTTATTCTTATTTATATGGCCACTCCTCTCACCACAGAGTCCCTAGGCAGTGAACAAAGTTGAAGTAGAAATAGACAATCTTAAGATATACAATATTAAACATATAACTCAAAACAAAAATTGCAGATAAGAGTAAAAAGCGGTATAATGTTAACTCACCTGAGTTAAAAATAACCTTTAAGGCAGACTATAAGGGAATTCCAAACTAACTGACCTATCCCAAGTTTTTCTGATGCCAGTGAAAACCCATTTAATATTTTTTTCTGGGCTGTTTTGATCATTTTAGATAGTTTCATTTTAGTTCAGTTTAAGAACCACCAGCTAATCAACACTTTTAATAACTATCCTTTTTCTCAAATGGCTGAGCATAAAGAACTGCCAGCCAATTTTTGTCTAGATGCTACCCAGTTACTGACAGTATTATCATAGTTCTCAGTTCATTGCCCAATTACCTCATCATATGTACATTAAATACCATTCCCCCATATCTACCTTTGACCCTCCTGAACTATTGATGCTGATATGGCAGGATCACTGCATCTCAGCTTGTTTGTCTAGTTACACCAGAGTGTTGTGAGCAACAGAAGCTAGGAAATAGGGAAGCTGAAATTCTTCTCCCAAGAAATTCTGGATGATCCTCCATTCTTGCATAGGTCAAGGGAAATATTTATTTATAATTCCAGTTTCAACCCTTCCTTGCTATTCTTATGGCATATTTAATTCAGCTAATGGTTATGCAAGAAGCAAGTTAGAATCCTGCTAAAATATATAAATTGCAATTAAATACAACTCACAAGACCAGATGCTTCTTTTTCTTTATTTTTTTCAAATAATAGTAAACACAGGTGTCCACATGTGTTTTCACCTTTTGTATTTTTCAAAATAAAAATATTAACATATCTTTTTAAATGACAATATTAAAAGATCTTTTTTTAAAAAATAAAGAAATGTATTATTTTTCCAGAAGAGACAAATGCAAATCCTGTGATATCAGAGAGGCTACAACTGCTATTTCCTTTCCCTTAAGAAGATGGAGCTGATTTTCCTAAGTAGTTTAGAGTTTAGCATTCCAAAAAATTGCTGAATTGGCAAAGACAAATACAGGGAAAACATGTGTATCTGTTAATCTGTTATGCAAACATGCATACTATCCAACACAGAATTTATATTCCAAATTTCTTTCCATCACTATTGTAAAAATACTGCATTTCAGAAGATAATTCAGATAAAACTGAACAAGGCTTTAAGCCTTTAAGTTTGAAACTTAAAGACTTTTAAAATTGCACTGTTTAGATTAGTCTTCTATAATATTTATAATACAGAAATCCTTATTGTAGGGTATGTAGAGATCACCTGATTTGATTAGGGCTAAACCAGTATGTATTGTTATCAAATTAGTCCAATTTAGGCACCGCTGATGTTAGCAAGCCAGGTAATGAAACATCTCTAAACAAACAGCCAAGCTCAGAGAGTACCAAAAACTCCACAGTCCCACCTTATCTGAAGAATGAAATAAAATAAAAGAAGAAAATTTTGGAAAAATTGAGTTTTTTTCTCCCAGAAGTTACTGTGAAAGTAACAGAGTGAGATGAAATTTGCAGGCAAGGTACACAATTATAAATTGCCAGATTTCTGATAGGTGCATTGAGGGGACTTTGTACAAAATGAAGGGAAGTTTTAAAAGATGATAATGTATCTTGAAAGTTATGAAGCAGATTGTAAGGGAATGAAGTAGAAGAGTAAGGGATTAATGCACCCGTCTGTTCTATACAGTTAGTCAGTTGTTAGGCCAAGACGACTCAGTATTGAAGCAACAGAAATCTTGATCAACATTGAGATACAGCAAAACTAAAGACCGTTCTGAAACCCCCAAACCATTTCATTTCCCAAGTTTTAATAATTAAGAGAACCACTAGTGGTCAGATCACAGATTCTGATCTCATTTGAGGAGGGACACATTAGTTACTGAATCCAGTCTAGAATTTCTGTTCTGTTGTTCAATGAGTTGTACCTGATTTTACATCCTTTTTGCCAAGGGTGTTAAGTGAATCACTGCAGTTGTTAAGTGAATCACATGATCATTAAGTGAATGTGGCTTCTCCCATTGACTTTGCTTGTTGGAAGCTAGCTGGGAAGGTTGCAAATGGTGATCATGTGACCCCAGGGTGCTTCAACCATCATAAACACATAATACAATACCAAGCACCCAAATTTTGATTCCATGAACATGGAGATGATATGACAGTCAGAAGTGCAAGGACAAGTCGTAAGTCACTTCTTTCAATGCTATTGCAACTTCAGACCATCACTTAATGAATGGTTGTAAATCAGGGGCTACTTCTATCTCCCTCCCTCTTACAATACCATGCTTTACATACATTCTGAAAATTCCTTTAATTTTCACACAAGTTATTGTACTATATTCTGTAGCCCAGCAGAGCTCCAGAGAAACAGATTAGGAACTGAGCTTTGTGAAAAGCCAGGCATTTGTACATTCAGAACTGTTTATTCCACCCTACATAAAAGGAAATCCATACTGAACCACCCTGCTGCATTTTATAAACTACATTTGACCACATCTGATGTGCATTCTTAATTGTTGCCACAATGGCAAATATATATTTTGCAAAAAAGAGGGGGAGGTCTAATAAAACCTTGCCTGCTAATAATCCTTCCATGAAATGTAGAAACTTCACCAGGAAAAGCTCTCATATCAAGTCAAAGAATAATACCATTGTTTGCAAACTAACATTATAGAGTGACAATCTTTATTTGTATAGAGCTCCTACACAAATACAAGAATAGGAGTGTAACAACAAGCACCAAAGGGGAAAACCCCATACTCCCCCACCTTCCCAAAAAAAGAAAGAAGTGAGACTACGTATATAATTTAAGGAATAAAGAAGCATTAACACAGAGAATCCTATCAGCCCATTGCAAACAAGAATGTAGTATAATATCAAGTCCATATAATGTTGAGTTTTGGAAGCAGGGAAAGTCATGGGCAGAATGAAACACAGTGAGAAAGAACTGGCTAACTGTCTAGACTCCTGAACAGAAATGTAACATTTTTGCATTCTTCACATTCACATGTTATGCGCAAATGAAGATATTTGCTAGTTTAGCGTCTATTCACATTTACATTTCCTGTTCATTAAACTGGTGTCTTACTCAGGCTTTGTGAATTAGATTACCTTCTTAAGGACAACTGTTTCCACCTCCTTCCCTCCTGTCTGCTCTTTCTTTTCTTGATCAAGCAGATACTGAGCTGCAAACCTGCACTGCAAAACCCACCAGGGTGCTGTATATAATCTAATTTCATGTTTCCAGTTCTCAAGTTGTTTTTGAATAAGATGGTTAGCTTTTGAGAGGTGTGCAAAGTCCTTACTTACAACAATGAAAAAAATATGTTTTTCACATTAGGACAAAGTGGTTGCATGCTGAGGTATTGTTAGAAGAATAAAAGTGTACAATGCACATATAGATTATGAGTAAATCCTTCAGAACACAGGTATGACCTCCTTTTGAAAAAAAATATGCATGTGATTGCAGAGAATGTTTCAGACTAATTGATTGCAGTGTAATGGATAACTTTTTTTGTTCTTGTTTTTGCTAAAATTAATAAAATAGTTATAACAATGTAACAGTGATACTCTTTTCAGCACTTGTCTTTCTGGCTTACTGTATTTTTACAGCAAGTAAGTGTAAATATCCATGTACTCAGCTTTAACCTTTCTGGATTCCAGTTTTGATATCTTGCACTCCTATATTAAAGCAACCTCAGCTGGATATGCATAAAAGAATGGAAAAGGCAAATGGAACACTTTCACAGCACCATCCGATGCATACTTATTCTTAGAAATTCCACTATATTCATTGGAGTATATTTCATGGCAAATATATTTAGGATTACATCCTCAGAAGACTAAGTCACAAGGCTGGGTTTTGTTCTTATTCGGGGAAAAAACAGAGGCAAAAGAGGCAGGGAATGTATATTGTACTGTATTGTTGGTTAAATCTGACAGAGGTGCGTAACATTGTC